>JASAOD010001861.1:0-56322 GCA_030849845.1 Crithidia brevicula | reverse complement strand
TAGGGCGACGCGGCCTTCGCGGGCTGCGCGACCTTCTTCACTTCCTTGCCGGGCATGCTATCTGCTATGCGAATGTGCTGTGATCACAATGGTGATCGAGAATATCAGTTAACACGAAATGTGAAAATTTCACGCGGCAACAGATGGAGAAAGCAGGCAGGTACGCCGGTTCCCAAACATTACACGAAGAATAAAGAGAATAAAGGTGAAGGGTAAAAAAGAGATTATTACTTTTATTGCATAAGATAAAAGCAGTCGGAGTTCATCTCTGTTTCCAATTGCGCTCAGAGTGCGTCTGTGTACATTTGAGTCCTACTTCCGTTACACCCTTGCAGACTCAGAAAATTGCGCGGCCCAGACATGCATAGAGAGAGCTCAGGACAAGAGGCAGTTGACTGCTTTATTTGCGTTCAGTTCACCTCGTCCCTCTTTCAGCTGAGAAGCATCAGAAAGTACTAGCTGAAGAAGATTCTTACAGCTGTTTGCACCCCCGAGGCAACACGTCACAAGAACAGTTTAAAATTTTAATTTTGTCTTACCCGTTCTTTATTTTTTTTCCTTTTTGATGGAACATTCAGCTTGGGGGATTTTCCACTTTTCTCTATGTGTTTCTGTCAAGGAAAGAACAGAAACTACACGTCTGTGCTCCGTCAACCGAATCTTTTTTTGTCTGTTTTACGGAGAAACGCTTACTTCCATTGTTGTGTTTGTTTGTTTTTTCGTGCGGTATTTGAAAAAAGGCGCGCTTTAGCGCGTTCAAATTCGTACAGCTGAATACGTTTGATTTTGCTGCTTTGATGCCACAGTGCAATGTCCGGCGTCGACACAAACCTCAGCGATTTGCATGTTGGATGCTTTCAGCTAAACCAGACGAATCAAACAAGAGAAGAAACACAGAAAGCGCGCAGATCAGATTCTTTGCGTCGCTGCAGAGCACTACGAAAAAGAAAAAATTGGCGTCAGGTCCAATGAGTAACCACATGCAAAGCTACCATCATGCGCTGCTGAAAAAGTCAACTCATTCGGCCATCGGACTACGCACCCGCTCGAAGAACAAAAAAAGGAAACAAAAAGAAAAAGGGAAACTCAACACTTGAGTTTACGCATCCCATGACACCGGTTGTAGGGGAAAAACAGCCCCGCCGGCCCTCCTCCTGTCAATCCACAATGGGTTCCCCCACTCGTCCACAACACGAAATATCGTTGGCGACTGGACTGCGAGAAAGGGAACCGAAAAACTTAGCACGTTATGGATGCTGCACACCAAAGGACAGTCGCAAAATAAAGTAAATAGTTTCACACCCTCACCCGATATCATTAACGCCTCAGAAAGAGTCCCAGAGCGCCGCTGATCTCGTCGATGCCTTCCCTTTTGATGTTCTTGGTTTTTGTGTGTGTGCGCCTGTGCGACAGCACCGAAACAAACAGAAAAAGTGAAAATTCGGAACGATACAATCCTAGAGACCCAGCTTTTACATTTAGTATGTGACAAAAAAGTCTCTCCGTGGGCCTTACAGCTTTCGTCATCCACTTTCTCCTAGCTACCTCCACCGCGACTTCCGTGAATCGCACTGGACGAGACCACGCGATACGTCATCGACGACGCAGGACGGTGAGTGGTGCTCTCGTGGCCCACCGCCCCGGCACTTGCAGAACCACCAGAACCGGCGTTCGCACCGTGACCAGCGCCAGCACCGCCCGCGGAAGACAGGCCCGCAGACGATGGCCCCATAATTGATCCTTCCCTTGATGAGCGTGCGCGGGCGACATCTTGCTCAATTTTCTTTTGCTCCCGCTCGAGAAAGTAGTTGAAGACGCGCGAGAAGGTGCTTGCCTGACCTTCGTCGGGGCCTTCTGAGTCTCCACCGTCATTGAAGTCGATAGGCGATGCGTTTCCGCTCTGCGGCCCGGCATTCTCGTGCGAGGAGTGGTGAGTGGACGTGAAGCCCTGATTCTCGGCGGCTGACGGCGACAGCGAGCTTGAGTTCATGCCCTCGTCTTCGTAGGAAAAGTTATACCGGCTCTCCATGGCCTCACGATTGCGCTTTCGCAGCTCAGACTCGATGTAGGCCTTCTCCTTCCGCTTGTTGGGTGGAAAAAACAAGAGCTCCTGCGTGTTGAGGTTCATGAAGCGAATAATGCCAGCACTCGTGCGATACAATACCCAGCCGTCTGGCAAGGTGTCCGACATCAGCAGCCGCTCCACAATGCCCATCAGGTCCTCATCACGAGGAAGGCGAATGCCGAGGCTGCTCCGGAACTCATCGACGTCGCGGCGCGATACCGCCGTCTCGTCCTCGTCTTCTTCCTCGTCATCATCGTCGTCGTCGTCGTCGTCATCGCCCAAGGCATGAACGGCGCCGACCGGCATCGTTGCCATGCCGCGAAGATTGTCTAGCAGCTCGTACTTACGCTCAGCGCGGCGACGCTCCGCGATGCGCCACTGCGCGAGGAAGAGACGGACACGAAAACTTACGTAGTAGGTGCCGGTGGTTGCAACGACACCGGCGACCGGCACCCACAGCGGGACCACTTCGAAGACGACGCGGAGGCCCTCCGTGAAGGTTGGGGCGGAGTACAAGCGCTGCCACCAGTCAGAGAGGCTTCCACCGGCGCCACCGCCTCCAGTAGAGGAAGACGGAGAACCGGAAGGCCGCGATGTGGCAGCAGGTCCCTCAGTCTCGCCACCACTCAGTCCAATACCAGGAGATGACGATGAAGACATGGCGGAAAAATCGGAAGAGGACTGTTCGGGCACGCTGAGAGGAGGAAGCGGTTGGATCTGGCAACCCTGCACGTGCACTCCTGGTTAACGCGTCGACGTGAAAATTAAGATAAAAGGCAGAGGAATAAAAAAGGCACTACTCAACTCTGATCGCCGCAACAAACAGAGCAAGGAGGATTTGAACCCGACTTTAAGCTGCAGTTGCCCGCAGTGTTGAAAATCGCGCTTCTGCGCGTCCCGGTAATAAGGAGGACGGCTTGCAAAGAGTGTAGTAGGGAAGAACAGGTAGGGCGACAGCTGTAGAGAGGTGAAGTGATCTAAAGTGGGTATCAAACCGTCGCTCGTATAAGGGTTGGTATGTGTTAGTGCTGCTTCTTTTATTTATCCCCAATCGGCGTTGTTATTGTTTTTTTTTTGTGTGTGTGTGTGCTATCCGTTTCTTCGAGTAGATACAAGTAGAAATGGACGCATTCGTATGCTGTTACGAAAAAAAAAACAGTTTCAAGAGAAAAAATGAGAGCAGTAGAAAAGTTTAGGCATCAGGGCAGAAAAAGACAGAGGGCAAGAAAGAATCAGCCGGTCGGAGGCTTTACTAATTACATCGGAACCAGATATGTCCCTCCAAGGTCGCGGAAGAGTTGCTGGCGGTCGTTCTCTGCACAAACGTAGTTTGCTGTGAAACTCATTTTTCTTCAAATTCAAACTGTGTGTCTTGTCCTTCTGCCGCGTTAGTGCAATGCAAAAAATGTTTCAAAACTCTCTTCCTCCCGATTTCGTCATGTACATATTTTTTGTTTTACCCTGCAGAGATGGAAACTGTAAAAAAAAAGCGGGTTTTCTTTCATATTTACACATATACATCGTGTCCAGTAAAGAGAACAGCTGAAAAGTAAACGTTTGACATACATCCAAG
This sequence comes from Crithidia brevicula, assembly GCA_030849845.1. Lineage (NCBI taxonomy): Eukaryota > Euglenozoa > Kinetoplastea > Trypanosomatida > Trypanosomatidae > Crithidia > Crithidia brevicula. The sequence continues at coordinate 52,684 of JASAOD010001861.1, read as the reverse complement.
ATGAAGTGCTGCTCTCTGGCAGAACGAGAAGAAAGAATTTTGTTTGCTTCCATGAAATCAAAAGAACCTGCTGCGGGCGGTGAAGGTTCCGTAACACAGAACCCAGCTGGCGGCGCAAAGAGAAAGTGAAACTTTTGGGAGAAACAACGCATCAGCTTTTTTTTTTTTTTGGTCGGCTCAGTCGATACGCAGGTACGTGTTCAAAGCGCTTCGCAATGGCAGAACACTGACAACAATTTCAGTTCCATCAGTCGCCTTTTCAACAGTCAGAGGTCCCTCTGTGGCACTCGAAAAAAGAAGTGACTGATTATCTTCGTCAAGCAGGTCGTACTCTACGCAAAGAGGAAATTCGACTACACGTGGCAATCCATCGTCACTGACACTGCACCAGTGCACGGGGACCGGCGCGTCGCTGAAACTCCACATGCGCCTCACGCTTTTACAGCTTGTCTTCTCGGCAGATTGGGAAGAGCTATCCCCGCTCTCACCCCCCACCTCCGTCACAAAAAAGCCCTTGCTGGTTCGACGCGTCTTGGGTGCGAATGATCCTGAGTGCGACTTCGAGACTGACTGCGAAACGGGAGCGGGGTATGCGGGACGGCAGGTAAATATTGTGTCCCACAAAGCGCCGGCCGTTGCGGCCTGCGGAAACAAAGCGCTGCGCCAGATGAGCTCTGGCAGCGAAGAGTCTGCCTGCTTCACATACATCCCCACCTCCACCGGAAAGAGGCGCCTTCTGTCAGACCCGGCGTTAACTCCGCTGAGGTCATTCGCTTCTGATACGGCATCTTCCTTTAATCTGCTCCGCCGCAGTAGCACTTGCCGCATCACAACTACCATCTCGTTCTCAGTACTGGGACCCACGGGGGGCACCACCCCCGCGTCGTTGCCTCTATGACAGCTGTCTTCTTTCCAGCTTGTCGCTCTCAGTACCTCTTGTCGCAATACAGGGGAGAGCTTTGCGCCGCACAGCACAATGTCGGACGCGCTGAGAAAGCGCTGCTGTGTTACCACAATCACAAGCACCGTGGCCAATTCGCCGCATCGCCGTGCGCCGATAAAGAGGTCGTCCTCGCCGGCAGCAAAAGGCATATCGGCGAAGGGGTTCTCGCGAGATCTGCTGAGGCTCTGCATTCGCGGAGACTGGGAAGCACCGCTTTGGGCCAACACGTTTGGCGGACCTCGAAGCGCTGCAGAGGTAAGGTAGTGAAGGTCGAAGAGAGGATGATGCAGCGCTGGGAGCCACATGTGCGGCAGCCTCTGGTGCGAAAATGAGGAAGGCGTGCGTGCACCTGCCTTTCGAAACTCAATGGCTGAGGCGAGAGACTGTACCATGCGCATAAAGTTGTCTCCCGGTGCCGCCGACTGTTTCGTGGCGCACGCATTTAAAGCCCCGCTCTCCCACTCTAGCATCGTCTCCACAAGCGTCAGGGAGGAGCTTGGTCCACCGTTGGTGCTCTCACACGCATCCCGCAACGATGACAACGCGAACGCGGCTTCTGGGTGCATGCCGCCCCTTCCATCGCGCTTTGCTCTCGCGGTTGCTGCCGTCGCAGATGCGTCCACCGACTCGCCTACTGTTGCACCGGCGTGTATACGCGGCGAGAAACACGACCGCAGGAGCCCTTCTTGGCGCAAGGCACGAAAGCGGCGCACCGTATTCACCTCTCCGCTGAGCTCCATCAAATCCGTCGGTGCCTCTGCCACCTCTGACCGAAAGCTTTCCAGCTGAGACACGCGGATGCGGAGATCATACCATTTCCTCGTATCTGCACGGCCGTCGTCGAGATGAGAGCCCCATAAGAAAGAGATTTCGTCCGCCTCGCCCGACGAGCCGATGAAGGCACATAGCATGTCCCACTGCGCACGCTGCTCCAGCAAAGGAAGTGCGCAGTTTGTGGTGCCAACACTGCGCCGCTCAAGTCGAGAGCACAGGAAATGAAAAGCATACTTGCGCGCCAGGACGAATAGTCCGGCCGCCCATTGCCTGCCAGCCTCTTCGATTTGACGAAGCTGTTGACACTGAAGGCCTTGCTGAGCTAAGCCGGTGGCCCTGTCTACACCTACGCGAACGGAGCGGGAAAGTGCATTGGCGCTCTCGCCGTCAGGTGGCGGCGCGTTGCTTGCGCACATCACGGAACAGACAGCTGGGTTGAACATCTCCGCAGTGGCCTCAACATTTCCAGGACACCTTGTGGAGTTCACTCCTGCGAGAAAGTTGTGCCGCGCCTTCTGCAATAACAATTCCCACGCTGGCTGACTGCGCCTCAGGTAATAGTACGCCTGCATGCCGAAGCTGCTCATGTGCCCGTCGGCAGAGTCGCGGTGCGTCACAGCACGAAGAGGAGCGGGCAAAGTAGAAACGGTGCGGATCTGTGTCGGGAGGGTCTTTGTCGTCGCCGCCGATGCTGGCACGACCAGCAGTGGCGATTCAGATGCAAGCACCGTCGTGGTTGACGACTCTCCTAGCTGCACCACCAGATCTGTGTAGCGCTGCCGCATCCACGCCGCAAGCAGGTCGTGGAGTCGGAAAAGCGGTGCCGGTTCGTAGACATGGCGACGCCAAAGCCTCTCCTCCGCGGCACGCGATACCGCCGCTGAAGCGGCAGGGTCGCCGGAGAGCTCATCCAAGGCGTACAAAAGGTGCAGGCGTGTGGTGGACGCCACGTAGGATACCAACATCTCGTGAAGCAGAAGGCACGCGCATGAGCGCAGCTCACTCACAGACCTCTGCAGCGACCCAAGAGCAGCGGTGGAGAGGCCTTGCGGAAGCTCGGGCAGCGGAAAAGCGAGTGCTGCCCCGCTGCGTGACGAGTTCTGCTTCGCCAAAGCTGGCCCGCGAACGCGCGTTGGCCGCTTCTCGTGTGACGCCTCACCTCCTTGGCGGGCGACAAGCTCACCTTGCACCTGCTGCAGAATAGCATCGCACATTTGGAGTACTCCGTTCTTTGTGAATAGCCTCCGCGTTGGGCGAAGAAGCTCGAAAAGCGCCAGCTGCGGTGTGTACGAAGAGAGCGAGAGATAGCAGCATGGCACAGTTGCAACACAACTCAACCCGTCGCCGTCCCGTGGCATTGTGGACGTGCTGGACGGCAGCCGGCCCCAACAGAGCTGATGCGCTGCGGCTGAGCAGACCACCGCCAGGCACAGTGTCAGGGTACCGTCCCCTCCGCGTGTGGGCAAGGAGGAATACAAAGAAAGCAAACGATGCCACTCCTCTCTGAACTGAAGCAAATCAGCTGCCGGAGCGGCGCTGGAGGACGCGTCCGCCGCTATGTCCACGACAAGTGTCAACACCACGCCACACGTCTCTGGTGCGCAGGGAGCCCGCGCAAGTGAGATAACCTGCTGCGTAGCTTCCTCAAATGCCTGCAGCAGCGCAGCTTCCCGCTGCGCAGGATCCGCTGCGTCGCCCCGTTGCGGCATGTCGCGCGTAGCAGGCAGTAAAAATGGTGGTGCAAGTTCTTTCCATTTGAACAACCACTTCGTCTCCTTCGCATCGCTCTCCAGCCACATTAACGCATCCTCGACCTTACCCTCTGCAATGAGACAAAGGGGTAGGCGTGCCCTCACGGCGCGCTGTATTTGCGCGTCAACGGTGAGGAGCTCCGTATTGGCCCCAATGCGGTCACTCGCATCGCTTGTCATGCAATGCTGACGCGCTTCCCCAGCAACGACGCTTTCAAAAGCGGAAGAGCCAGAAAGGGCGACGGACTTAGCTCTGCTCTTCTCCGCAGGGGTTCTGTGCGAAGAGGCCTGTGCCGCGGGGCAGTTGGGTCCTTTGTAAAAGCCTGTCACCGAGCTCATGAAAGCGCCGAAGAGCGAGTTCGCGTAGCTGCTTGCCCGCTCCACATTCAGCGCTTGCAGCGCGGCAAATAGCTGGGCAACAAAGAAGGCTGTTTCCCCGCCCTCGCCGAAAACAACTCCAGGGTCGTCGCTCGTGCCATCGTCAGCGGCGTGCGCCACGCGTCGCAGCACTGCGTCGTCGGACGAGGCGAAAAGCTGTTGTATCGTGTGTTTGCGTTGCGCCTGTATATCTGTGCCCACCTCGCCCGACAACGATGATCCTTCTTCCAGCTTCGCTTCTGTGCCGCTCGTCTTTCCTGCAGCTTCATGTGTTGGTGCGTCATACACAAGTGCTGCCAAAACCCTTCGCTGTTCATCTGTAAGCATAGGTAGTTTGGACTCGGCCGCAAACGTTGCCGGAGCGGCGGACATCGCGGAGCACAGAAGACTCAAGGAGTACAAGCCCTTCAGCGCCACAGGCCACCCTGGCGCAAGCAGCTCCACAACACGCTGTATGAAGTGTGTCAGAGCGTAGAAGCACTTCTGGCCGATAGGCAAATCACTGAACGAGAGCGGGGCGATGCGGCGAATGAGCGCCGAGGAGGGATCGGAGATGCCAGCAATGCAACTGTCAAGCCCTGTCAAATTCCATGGACGACCTAGTCGCTTCGCTTCGATCTGCTCCGCTCCCCCAACGACTGCCGTGATCGCAGGGAGAATGGTGTCCCAGCCCTCCTGCACCGTCCTTTGCAGGCTCTGCACGTATGAAGCGGTTTGGGCCATCTGACCTTCGAACACGTCCACCTGGGCCAGCGACTGCTCCATCTCCGCCAGTAGCGCATCGCCACGACTGCTGCCGCTAATGTCGCGTAGATCTGTCGCGAGGAGCGCGGCAGCCGAGTCGTGCGCCTCCATGAAATCGCGCAGCACCCAAAAGCACGCTTGCTGCCGAGTTTGCACCTCCTCATGCATTGAGGCGATTTTTGTCGAAACCGACGGCTTACTAACAGCGTTGCTAAGAAGCCACCCAATACGGGCTGTACTACGGAGTGGGGAGTGGAGATTGAAAACGTCCAAGCTCTCGCACGCTTCCTTCAGGCTACTCGCCACAACAGGGAAGCAGATGCACACCAGGAAGAACTTCGGGTGCACGCGCACCTCCTGCCCGTCAAACCACACCGATACAACTGGCCGCGCAGCCTCCTCTCCCAGAGGTCGCGCAGCAGCCCTCTTCAACGCACTTTGCCTTGACTGCGACGCACTTCCATCCTTTGACACCCTCTGCCGCCGACGCAGATTCGTGTAATACTCCTTCAGCTTTTGATACACAAGATTGAGCGACCGCACCAAGTCAAAGGAGGCCGCGCTGTGCACGTCACGCAGTAAAACGCCCCCGCCAGTCCTCATTGCCGCCGCGAGTCGTTCTTTTACCAGTGGGTCGACAGCGGAAACCGTAACGCTACTGGTGCAGCTAAAAGAGAGAAAATTCAGCAGACCGCACGCAATCACCGGCCCCGCGCCACCCACTAGTGTCCACCGCGACGCTCGGCGCTGGTAGAGGCTCAGCAGAAGTGCCGTGTACTCCCACGGAGCGTCGCAGCCAAAGGCGGTCAAAGCCTCCGTTTTTGGCGCGTGTGTTTGATACAACAGTTGCAAGCATGCCTTAGGAAGAGTACTGAAGTGGAGTGGCATACTGTTCACCGCTTGCGAGAGCACCTCCTGCAACCCTGCAGACAGCAACGGCGAGTCCTCGTACACAGCGAGAAGCGTGTAGAAGGCGGCCACAAGCAGCGTGTCACCGGGTGCACATTTGGCGCACCGTAGTCGCTCAGCCACGCCGGCGGGTCCGAGAAGAAATCGTGTGAAGCGATCCACCAAACCTGTGTACTTGAGCAGTCGCCCTTCGCTTCCGGACAAGCTATCTTGCTCCTTTCGCAGCACGTCGAGAGCGTTCTGGAGAGAGACGACCTCTGCCGATGTCTGCCTCGACGCCTTCTGCGCCAATGCAACCACATCTTGCTTCTCTCGGTAGGCAGCCTCATCGCGGTCGACACCTTGCTGAGCGTCAATGACCTCGGCTTGCGCAGCTGTATAATCCTCAGCTAAAAACCTCGCACAGTCTACCCACGCGACCACAAAGTCGGCCAGGACCTGCGCATAGGGCAGGGCGGGTGCGAAGCGTACCACATCTAGCTCCCGACGAAGAGTAAGCAAGACGGGGAGTCGCTCACCACCGCTCTCAGGGGCGACCGTCGCCAGCTCGGCGGCAAATTCCTTTGTACACATACGCCTCATTGAAAGAGTCCACAACTCGCTCGCGTTGTCATTATATTTCGGTACCTCTTCGCCCAGCACTGCATAGAGGGCACGGAGCAGCAGAGTGCCTTTTTCCGGAACGCGCGACATGCTGAGCGCGCGCACGGCCCCAGACTTCATCTTTCGCACCTGTTTAAGCGCTTTGACGACGCCACCTTTGACGTCCTCTAGTGACTTCTCTGTGGCGCTTTGTCGCCTTTGAATTGAGGCCTTCATTTCAAGCAGCGCTTCTCGCGACCGCTCCGCCTCTGCCGTTCGCAAGGAGCATTGGCGCTCCTGGCCTCGCAGCTTTTCGGTCAGGAGTGCCAGTTTTAGTTGCATTGCCGCCAGCTCTTGCACGATCGCGCGGTTGCGCTGCTTGGTGGTACTCATCGACTGCACCGCTGCATCTCCGCGTTCTGCTATGATCCTCCCCGTCTGCGCGCTGGCCACCACCTGCACGCGCGCAGTGTCGTCCAGCTCTTTGTAAAGCCGCACGAGACTGATAAACTGCTCTACCGGTGTCGGGTGGTGTCTACAGACGTAGTCGAACATGGCGCACAGTGCCGTGCATGCAACGCGCGGGGTAAGCGTGGTGGAATTGCCGCTCAAATCGTCCCCATCGCTGCCTTTTGCGCCGGCGCGGGACGCGGTTGCGGCGCCGTCGAATTCATCCTCCATTCGATGTATTCCATCTGTAGAGAAGTCCGAGCTGTTCAGAATTCCAAGTGCGATCTCCTCCAGCAGCGACTTCTCAAGCTCCTTTGTGTAGAGAGGCAGGGCGACCGTATTAGGTTGTGACAAGAACGGATAGCCCTTGACGAGCTCCTGCGCCTCGCTGACGTCGTACAAGTGAAACACAAAGTTCAAGCTTCCTCGCAAACGCTCTCGCAGTTCAGTGTCGTCGATGAAGGTAAACGGCTTCAGCGAGCGCGAGTGTTTGGCACCCATCCCGTGGAGGAGCGCATAGCGTTCTTCGTCGGTGAAGAGGCTGGAGACGTCACCGCTGCGGACCAGCGCATCCATGACACAAAGCACCTCGGGAATGCGAAGCAGGACAGGGGGCAAATACGCGACAGCGTGGATGCTATTTCGGCACACGTACGTAATAGTGGCTCGGAGCTCCGCAAAAAAGGTGTTGCAAACATCCCTGTCCGTGTGTGCAGCGTTCACGCGGAACCACGCGAAAGGGACTCGTGTAGTGGCACACCACAATCGAAAGAGGCGTCGCAGGCCGAAAGTGTTGTCTCCAAGGAGAAGCAGGTGAGATTCCGGTGCCGAGAGAGCGTCCTCAAGGTGCACGAAACGAGTTGTGAGCCATGTTGTCTGATACGTGGGCGTCTCCATCCGTGACGGAGGCCGCTGCGAACCGATGGAGGACATTTCACTCAACACCATGCTTGCGGTCGAATTGTGCCGCGACGACCTTGCACTACTAGGGGCAGCAATAGATGCCTTTCGCACGTAGACCTCTTTGTTGACGCCCTCTGCTCGCACAGCGGCAGCCTTCAGAGAATCAGGGTAATTGAACATAACGGAAGCGTGCCGCGTCTCTGCGCGCGTTGCGGAGTCGCTGAAGCGCGGCTTTTTGACGGCGGTGTTGCTCTTTGAGCGCTCAACTAGCGCGATGAGCTGGGTCTCCTCCTCCGTTTGCACCGCGCTTTCAAAAACGGCGATTTGCTGAGCGATGCGCGACTCGTCAGCATCGGTGACGACGTCGCGCAGGAACGCGTCGGGCAGCTCTTGGGCAAGGTCGCTAAACTCAACGTTTCCGCGGACGCTGTTGCGCAGCGTGTTCTGAGCTGCCTGGACAACGGCGTTGCGAAATTCGCGAGATGCTACCTGGCGATGCCGTTCTTTCGCGGCCCCTGCCGCTCCAGTGGCAGGCGTGTTTGCTGACAAGACGTCAGTAGACGTGGAGAGCCGCTCATCGTAAAACGTGGCGACGCCAATGAAGACGCGTGCGGCGACTTGGAAATCCGACACGGTGCTCAGCAGATGCAGGCGAATCACCTCTGCGGCCTCTAACAGGTCTCGGAAGTGCTGCGTGTAGAAGAACGAAACGCCGGTGCGAAGGACGGCCTCAGCAGGGGCGACGCCACCTTTTGCTTCCAGCAACTGAGAGGACGCGATCTCAGAAAGAGGTAACGCGCTATCGATGGAGTACGGGGAAAGACCTAAGGGCGTAGCCGAGGGGAGCTTGGCGAGAAGCAGCGACCTTTTATTGAGCTGACAATACGCGCTGTGGACAAGGTCAAGGAACGCTGCACAGTCTTGAGAAAAGCCCTTCGCGCGCTTGCGCGACGATGCCGTTTCGCACACTTGAAGCAATCCGCTTGCAATCTCGTCGCCATCGAACGGTGGGAGAAGCACATCAACGCACCCACTCGACGCGCCAGCGCTGCAACGGCCGTGCGAGAGCGCGTGCAGCACCGTGGTGGCGCACAAGACAACATCTGAAGTCGGGATCGTCCCGAGCGCTGGTGTGCTGATTGCCCTGAATCTCTCACAGTAGCTCATAAAGGCGCCAGCCAATGGCACATTTTCGTTGAGCGCCGACGGGGGAGACAGATGGAGGTCGTCGATGCAGACTACAAGGCGACGACCAAGAAGGGGCCCGTAGCGTCCGCTGCTCCGCCTCGACAGCGCTCCTGACATCGTTTGCTGCGTCTGGGTAGCATTAAAACCGGCGCTCATCTGAAATACCTGCGTCACCCAATTCTCGCACGTTCGCATGGTGTGCAGGAGCGTTGTTTTACCATTCACGGCACCGGCGTGGATCAGAACGTGCTGCCCGCAGTTCATTAGACACTCCATCGAGCGCAACGTCGTGAGTCGTGACGGCGTTGCCAAGACCTGCAACGGAACCTGGAGTTGCGGGTTCATTTGGCGATAGTCCGCCCAGCTCAGCGGAAGGTCTGTCCGCCTCGCAGCCTCGTCGAACGACATCCAGCCTTGCGGTAGCACAACCTGCTCTAATGGGCTGATGCTGTTGTATGTAAGTTCTGGAAAAACCTCCCCGGACAGGTTGATCGCGGCAAGCGCTTTCATGACGTCTGCCTCTGCAGATAGCAGCGTCAGTTTCACTGCCTCGCGATCCTTGGCTGGGAGCGACAGGCCGACTGACCAGCTGGCCGCCATGACGGCACACCGCGCAGCAAACAAGCGAAGATCCACTTCGTCGTCGTCATCTTGCGGCGCCAGGACATCGCTGTGAGTACGAATGGACAGCGCGTGCGCGTACCAGCGGCTGCACAACGACGCCGCTCGGTGGGCGATGGCGCACATGTTCGTCAATTCGCTCGCGCTTCCGACAATCTGGGGCGACATCTTCGACACGCGCTCGACCAGCAGGGGTAGAAGAACCTCGAAAACCACCTTCGCCGACTCTCCCTCGGGTATATAGCTCAATCCGCACTGGATAGCGCTTTTCCAGCTGGATGGCCCAGCCAGCGCCACCATCGCAAAGCCGTCGACCACACCAGGAGTGATGTTTCGAGCTTCCAGTGCGGTAGCGATGACGCACAACAGCGGCGACGCCATCACGCACGTCCCACTAGTCGCGCCCTCGGGCGTACGCGCTCCATTAGACCACGTTTGCGTAAAAAGGTCGAATGAAGAAGGCGCATCCACGCCCTCTAGTACTACTGCTGGGATTCGCTTGGGGTGCTCGGTGAGCGTCATCAGCGACGCTACCTGCGACAGAAAGCCTTTCTGCGACTTGTTGCCATAAAAGTCCGCCGCGGTCATCAGCTGAGGAGAGAGAATCAAAGGCAGCGACTCACCGAACCACTTTTTCCACATTTGTGTTTTCCCGGAAAAGTGCGGGCCAAGGATGAGCACGCGACGATGCAGCTCTACCAGAGTCGCAAAACGTTGCACCAACTCATCGTACGTCGTTTGTGACTTGTCCAGGAAACCGGCTGACGACCACTCGCGCGGGACGACGCCTTTGCAGCTGGGAAGTAGGAGCTTCGCTTTGATTTGCTCGCTCACATTTTGGTGCAGCGCCGCGCCATCGCCGGTCTGAAATACTCCGCAGCTCGTCCGCAGCACGCTCTCAAGAACTCGCTGAATGAGAAGAAGCCGCGGCGGTTCGTGAACAAAAGCCCCCCCACGTCTGATTGCCGCACCGCCGCTCGCCATGACATCGCGGATAATGACCTGCAGTTGCTTTATGGTGAAAACGCGTGGAAGACGTTCGTGAAGCTGCTCGTAAAACTCCGCCAGCTCCAGCTCCTCTACGGAGAGTGGCGCGAGAGAAATTATGCCGGCTTGAGTCAGGAGGCTATGTGCCAGCTCTGCAATGTTGGGAGTGGGCACAAGAACTGTCTCGCACAGTGTCGCTAGTCGAAGAGGACAAGCAGCTGGCGCGCGTGTGCTGAGAGCCAGTCGGAACAAAGGATGCACATTCACACCGACTACCACGCCGAGCCGACCATACGGTAAATCCCACGTTGCCGATGGCGTGGTTGCGCGATAGGCGTTAATGAGTGGCAGTATGCATTCAGACAGCACCTTCGTTGTCACTGTCTCGCAGTTGGCGAGGTAAAGAAATGCCCCGGTCTCGACGCAGCCGCGCAGCAGAGGGGCGAGCGTTTCGGTAATTGTCTGTGGCGTCAGCTCCACCCGAAGAGAAAACCGCCCAAACAACTCTGCGGCGTTTTTCTGCAGGCCGTCACCTACCTCTTCGTTGCCTTCGCGATACGCTAGCGGGACGCTTCGGCCTAGCTCCAGGTCGGCCAGCACCACCGCCAGCTGCCTCCACTGTGACAGGCCCACAAACGGCGTGCTGCCGTTGCCTATAAACTCCAGGCCGTGCTCCGCGCTGACGCCCAAAAAAGAGACCCTGATGCCGTCACCAGAAGGGGTGAATGATGTTTGTAATAGTGGTGTGCAGTCCAGCTCGGCGATGCTGTGGATCCCCCACTCGATTGCGAGTTTGATCTCTTGCAACTCGAACTGTGAGTACGCTATTGCCGCCTTAACAGTCGCAGCAACGCCGCCGCCTTCAGCGAAGACGCTCATTCCCCTTTCCTTTAGTTGCAGCGCCAGTTGGCTAAGCGCGCAGCACCTGTCGGACACGTTACTGGCGTACGCTTGAATTGCCTCAGCGCCGCCAATTTGCACAACTCGGCGCAGCCCTTCTGTGTGCATAATGCGCATTGCGAGAAGCACAACCTGGCCGCTCCATCCAGATACCCACGACTCGAGATCGCAGTTGTAGTGAGCGGCGATGCAACACTTTACCGCCGCCAAGAGAGAAGTGCGCATAGCGTGGTCGAGCTGCTGCATCCAGACGTCTGCAGATGGCGCCGCGAGCGGCATAGGATTCACAAGCGGCAAGGTCGACCCATCTGCGGCAACGACAGCCGTCACTTTTCCGTCCACCGTCTCCACCCCTGTCAGCCGTGAGTAAAGAAAGGGAAACAGGGGAATAAAGCTCGCCGGACGCAGCACGAACTGGAATTCAACCAGTTGGGTGTCGGACAAAAAGCGGAAGCGAGGAAAGACAGCCCGGCGCTGGTCCAAGGACTGACGAAGCACACCAACCGCATCGTCGACAGCTGCCTTTGCAACGAAGAAGACGTCTTGGATGGTGTCCTGCACCATCGCTGTGTAGAGTGAGAACTGGGGCTTCTGCAGTGTCGTGTGCAGCCGCCTTATGGCTTCCGACGCAGTAGAGAGATGCTGCATTAGCGCACGTCGCTGGTTGTCCGCGCTGCCCTTCCCGTCCATCGGTGTCATCTGCAGTGTGTGGAGACAACTTTCCACCCACACGCTGCCCTCCTGTACCGAATGAAACGCTGCCAGCATTTCGCAGCTTTTCTCGCAAGCTGACTCCCATTCCAGCAGCGATTTTCGCACAAGCTGTCCCAGATTCGGGTAGCTGCGCATCGACCGTCATTGAATGATGAACTGCTCTATGTGACTAGAGGCATCGCGAAGGAATGACTGGGTCACTGAAGTCCGCAAGCCCACACTGCCGTGTGAATTCTCAAATACGAAATGCGTACGCTTTCCGTAACTCCGCATCTCTTCGAGCGCGCTCTCAACCTCGTAGTCGCATTGCGCTTGGTTCGCAATCTGGCCAAGCGCGTCCATGTGCTCCATCAGCCCGGCGTCTATCAGCCGCTTCACTGTGATCGACAGGTCCATCACAGACGCGACGTCCTCTCGCAGCTGTGCAGCAACCAATTTCGCGATGTCCTTCCAGTGGTTCTTGCGCAAATTCTGCGACGAAATCACCTCGAGAAAGAGACCGAGCTCTTCAAATTTCGAGAGAGCGACCTCTTGCTCGCGGCCTAGCTGAAGCAGAGTTGGAAAGCCACGCAGATGGCGTGTGGAGCTGTGAATCAGCCTCCGCCACTCACGCACGCGGTCAACACAGGCGGTCGCGTTCAGCGACCCAATCGAGGTATTGTACATATCGCGCAATTTCGCGGCGTCGAAGAGAGAGTTCCAGAACTGCTCAATAACCTCGAAATAATGCAGTAGAGACGGAAAAGTTTCGAACGTGTCCCCGGAATAGATGCCGAGCACCTCCTCTTCGTGTGCGATTCGCTTCAGGTTTTCGTCAATGCGGTCAACAAGTTCTCGCAACTCGGCACATGTTTGAGCTGCAATATCGCACGTCTCTAGGTTGAACAGGTGGTATAATTCCGTGACACCCGTCGAGAGTGTTTGCATGTACTCCCGGGTCGTCGTGCGAAGCTGCCCCAGCTTCCGCAGCAACAAAGGCGCGCATCGCTCTCGCACGTTGCCTGCTTTAGTAGCTTCGTTCAGCAACTCGCCGGGAAGTTTCATAAACTCGAAAACCGCATCGCAGACATTCTGCTCAATTGGTACGTAAAGATCCTCCATGCACGTGACCCTGGCAAGAATGTCTTTGCAGTCCAAACTGCGCAGATCGTCTGCAAGTGCTTTCGCCGCCTCCGTATTTAGCAAATGAGCCTCAAGCTCTTCCACATTCGAGGGAATCGTGTCAAACACTTGTAAAATGGTACGACTTCTTTTCTTGGCGCTCTCGACAACGCAAACAACCGTTTGTTGGAAAGCTGAAGTGAGTGCTGCCGTATAGCTCTTCCACTCATTCGCGAGGCTCTCTTGTAGGGCTGCGCAATGAATCTCAAAGCGTCCGCAGTACATTTGCTGATGTGAAACGCGGTAGATTTCTGTAACCTGCTGCCGAGCAAAAAGTACGTGCTTCGCAACGTCAGCGGCCGAGCCTGTTCTGGCAAGAGCAAGGTTCTGCACAGGAATGGAGCAAAACACCTTGTACGAGGATAAAATATCGTCGACAACGAGGGCGACGTCATTAAGCATCCTAGCGATCGATGCGCGGTATGATGCCACCTCCACGCGAGAGACGACGTTAATTCTCTTCTCCTCTAACTTCATAGTTCGTAAAATAACACCTCCGATGCTTGGCAGGTTGTTCACGCCTACCTCCAGCCCCATAATCAAATCGCGAATCCCAAAGAGCAGCAAGGCCACCGCCGGTGCGCGCGGTTGGAAAAATTCGCTCGTAAGGAGATCCAGGCGGAGAAATGATGCTTGCTGTGCGCGCTTTGCCAAACCCGTAGCGCTGCTAAATCCTCCACAGTCAAAATATGACACAACGTTGTCTAAGCCGGTAAAAATAAGGTCTCTCATTTTGTTGACAAGAAAAACCTCAGTTGCAACAAAAATTCTTTTAAACACACTAACTTCAAATTCTTTTTCGGAGATTAGAAGCACTTCATTTGCGGTGGGAATAAGTGAAAAAAAAAACTCTTCTACATTGGCGTAAAATTCAATCCGAATCCGAGCAACCACGGAGTTGACAGAGTTTTTCATTTGATCAATAAACGATGCGACATCCACCGTGCTTGAAAAGTGATCCGTATTGAGCAACAGGAGCCGCTCAAATTTCTCTTCCCACATTGATTGTAGTGCCACAAAATATCCACGTGTAGACGGGTCCCACAAAAGCTGTCGCTTAAGCTGCTTCCTAGTGTCGGTAAATTGACGGTGCAGAGCAGCCTTATCACTTTGGGGAATTTTTTTTATAGACTGTGTCGGGGGTTCGGGTGTGGTCGCTAATTGAAGCGGCGTCAAAATGCGCCTCTGCAACGGATTGAGACACATATAGAAAAAAATTGCCTCTGACATCGCATTCGCGTATTCCTCATTCACATCGCTAATTTCGCGAGCAATAATTTCCCGCGAGACGGATGTACAGCCCCGACTAGAGAGGACAATAATGTTGCGCAAACTGCTGCGACTCAATGGCAAATGCTCTTTTATCAGCGGCTTGTAGAGAGAAATGAGCTTGCCGGTGCGAACGCGACAGTGATTTGTAAAAAGCTCATTTTCGTACTCTTCTCTTTTTTCGCAATACTCAACAGGAACCCGCACGGCAGGCTTTACTTTCGAAACAACACTTTTGCTAGGATGTTTTACCTCTGGGAAACAGAAAAGCCCTACGTAAAGGGAGTAATGTGAGCCTATCCGACAGCTTGCTGGCTGCGGGCCAAATGTTTGCGACGACAAAGTAGAAAAAAGACTTGCTTGTGTGGGTTCGGTGAGCGGAAGATTTACAGTTTCACCGTGATAATCCGGCGTGAATGCGAGCTGCCTGCAGAGAAATGTTTGTGTGCAGAGTTTCTCGGTGTCGTAAATAAGAGGAGCGGGAACACCATCCCAGTAGTAGCTTAAAACTTTGTCAAACCGTCCCTCTATTTTTTCTTGGTTCACTTTTGTATTCATTGTCTTTGCTGTGAGGACAAAAAAAGAAAAAAGCAGACGAGGGAGAATCATTGATAGTATTTTAATAGCAGCAGCGACAGAGATTACAAAATTTTCAGACTTGAGTTGATGGGGCTTTTAAAAAAAAAACTTTTTTTTTTTTTGGAGCGCCATTTCGATTTTAATCGTCTGTTTGTTTTTCCACGTGAAAGTACAGTTTTTGTCTACAATCTGCGAGCTAAAGTATAATCGAACCCCAAGTAAATTCTTTGCTTGATTAAATACTTAATTTTTTTGTTGATGCTCTCGCTCTTTAATGCTTTATTCTATTAATGATTTGTGACTAAAATATTTGGCTGACAACAAAAAACAAGTCACTTACCGGATAGCAGGCGCCTCGCGGAGTTTTTTTAAGTCAAACCGCTGCTCGGAGCCCTGTTTCAGTTGATCCAAAACAAACTCTAACCACGCCAATTGTGTCACACCCTCTTCGCAGTGGTGCGCTTTGACGCGCTTCAGCTCGTACTCGTAATCTTCAATCATAATGCAAGTCCGATTTCGCATTAACATACCGCGGCAAGTGTACACAATGCCGTAAAGCACTACTCCCATGCTGATTGCTGGGGGTAGCGGTCTCGCATAATACATGCTGTTCTTGAAAATATGGCGCGGGCCCCAAAGCTTGAACGCGGCAAGAACGCTTACCGTGGAAAAGCCTACGCATCCGATAAAGTAATACCATCCTAGGCTTTCATGTTTGGCGAGTTGTTCTACTCTGTCTGCTATGTGGTTTCGCTGAACCTGTGAGATGTCTAACACATACCGCGAAAACTGCTGTTTATCGCTCTCTGTCGTCATGATTACGCAGATGAAGAAAAAAAGATGGGATTAAAATACAATGTGCGTCTGCTTTTTTGTGTACTTAGAAAGAAATGAGTAGTGGATGTTGTTCCGCGTAGTGTGTACCTTTTTGTTGTTGCTGTTTACTATAGCTCCTTGACAGAACTGAATTATTACTATTATTTTATTTGACAGGCCGAAAAGAGCTTTTTAAAAATTGAGCGGTGCACACAATCGATTGCAAACGAGACAACTCATTCATGTATATATATATTTGTCCTATAGCATAATGCTTCATTGCTGCTTTTCTTAAACTCACACCGTTATTTTCCAGCTGTATTGGAAAAAAGACAAATCTGGGTGGATTGGCGAAAGCTGTGCAGCAACACTAAGCTTGCGAGGGAACTGTGTAACTGTTCGCATGTATGTATATATTTATTTATTTATTTATATTTTAGGATTTATCACTGGGACCATCAATTTAGGCCATCGCCGCTTCGTACTGGTGGTTACGGCGCCTCACGTTTGCCTTGACTTGCGACCGACTGTAGTTATTCACGATCGGCATTCCCGGCGCTTCAAAAGCGTACACGGTGTTGCTATCACTACTTAATCTCACTACTCCGACTCCATGAACAACCTCCGGAAATAGCTTTGGTATAACGAATTTGTAAAGCACAAAAAAGCACACAACAAGAAAGAGGAGCGCAATAATGTTGTGCGTCATTGTTTTCTAGCAAATTTGGTATGGTAGACCCGATCTTAAATTCGCTATGAAAGAAAGACAAAAAGGAGGAGGAATGGGAAGTAATGCGCTACCATCCGATTAAAATCACGGCAGTAGAGGGCGAGGTGAATTTCCTGCACATTTATCTTCATGGCGACATCAGCAACTAGAGGCGCATGGCCTTTGAATATTGCTCTTTCCGCTTTCCGTTTGTGATCCCCCAAATGAGAGATGGCTGCTAAATATCCTGTTTCCCATATTGTAGTTTTTGTCACGAAACACAACAGATTACCACACAACCTCTAAAATGAGTTCCTCAAACTGCGCAAGTCCAAAGCGGAGTACTCCAACCGCTCTGACCACACCTTTGCATTAATCTTTTAAAACCCCTATTCTATCTCCTGGACCGATTTTGTCGTAGAGCCTTACCTTACTCTTATCGCTTGCAACCCTTCCCCCCCCCCCCCCCCCTTCCTCGCCCCATTGCGCCGCCGCTTTCTTTCCCTCGCATCGCCCCACGGAACTCCCAGATAAAGTGGCACCAAGAGTTAACGAGATACTTGATATACTCTCTACCACGATCTCTCTGTAACACCCACACACAAATCGTGCGTCAGTCCAGCGAAAAGAAAGTCACCGCCACGACCGCAAATGCCCTAATGCGCGAATATCGCCTTGCGATTTATCCCACTAATGCAAAACACACTGACCGCTGCGATGTTGACGGCGAACGCTAAATTAAAAAGTCGTGTTGACCAAAAAAAGACTCGCCCACTCAAGCCTCTTCTAGAAAGACCCCGGCGACCTTCGCTAAGACCATCACCTCGGGATACGCACTGCAAAAAGCAAAACCCGCCGCCCATAAAAGTTGACCAGACGCCATTTGAAAATGAACGCGATACGTTTTTCAGCACCGATGATGAAGCTCTTTTTCTCCTTTTCGAGAAACATTTCGAAAAGACTCCCACAAAAACACCGAGCACGGCTGCAGAGAATCACTGCAGGCGATAAATCGAGTCCCATCAACTACAAAACAAGGATGCCAACAGCAGCTCGCACCCCTCCTTTCCCCAAAAACCACAAGGCTCAAGCCACCAACGGTCGCCGGACCACATTTCCTTTTTTTCCTCAAGGAGCCTGTAGGCAAGTCTTCCTCACGAAAAAAACGCCAAAGAGCGCATGACACTATTCTCAGCTCAGAACCCTCTAACAGCATAGATAGGCACCCCCGGTGCCTATGAAACTTCTCCTAACTCCCGAACCAGTGCCTGCCGCGTTGAATTTTGAATTCACGCACGAGCGCCGTTAGGCTATTTAGAGCGGGCCCATTCACTGCACATCCAAAAGGAATCTAGGGTGAAGGTGTCCCTTTTTCAAAACCGGAAACAATACGGCAGGACAAACCTTTCGCCTCGCCACCGTTTTTAATTGCCTTTTCTCCACTTGGAGCGGAAAGATTCCGATGTCCACTGCTTGAGTGTACTGCACCCAGCTATAAGCGACCGATGCCGAAGCGGCTTCGCAGAACAGTATCAGAAGGGTATCGAATAATGAATATCTCTCCACGGCTATAGCCGTGGCTGTTCGTTGGCCCTCACTGAGCTTCGCCCGATTCTCGGTCCATCACTTCCGAGGCAACCGACAAGGTTGTTTTCCTTTTGGTGTGGGGTGACAATCATGGCCTCAGTAATCTTTAGCCGCAGCGGCCAGCCACGACCCGCATCCTTACTAAGATGCACCGGGGGACGGGGTTAGAAAGCCGCATCATTGGTACTCTGAGCAGACTGAACCACCTTACCACGACTACACACGGCCAGAAATACAGGTATGAGGAAGAGGCGTTACCATGCCAAGGCTTGCTTTAGCGACTATCATGCCCTGCTCGTATCTCTCGGCAGGTGCGCTACCAAGTGCCACCAGCTCCCAGGACGTCTACTCCATTGTCCGCCGGTTTACCCTTACCGAACTTTTAAGTGGCGCCCTCTACCACGGAGTCCAGGTCGCTGACCACCGACCAATGTTATAAACGCTTAGCATGGCTAGTCACGCGGTGACTTCAGTCGGCATTTGCTAGGGACGCCTGACAACTCGAAATAAAAAAAGTTTCAATGCCCGTCGGAGAAGCCCACTAAACAGATAGAGCTCCGCTTTCCCCGCGCCATCATGTGCGTGCCGGACTATCATACCGCCCCCCAAAAAAATTTACCTTCTGGTACAGCAATTCAAAAGCACATTTCAGCCCGTGAGCTTTGACCTAAACAGGCTAGCCCAACGCGGCCTCTGCGCGGCAGATGCCTTGCCCTGAGACGGCCCTCACTAAACAGAAACACATCCAAGTGACCACCTTGCCATTCTCGTTTTTTACTGCATTTTATTTTTCAATAAAGGTGGAGCCCGATCATCACTAAACCGCGCAAAGCTAGACTAGACAACTACGAGCATTCCATCTGCCAACGATTAAGGGAAAACACTCCTTCAAAAACAAATTCTCACACGAGAGAAAGTTACAAACATTACCGCCCATCCTGTTTGTTGACAAATCTTTGTTTTTCTGAGGCAGGACAGCTGGGAAAAGCCTTGCCAGGATTATACCGAGGCAGCCATCGAGGACGCACTATCTGAAAAAACGACCTGCGGGGGTATTAGGGACGCAAGCAAACCATCTGCTGCCAAATTTTCGGCATTGCCGACAGGCTCTACGAGGGACTTGAGGGCTCATAATCACAACTCTAAAAAGTATGGGAGGTTAGAAACACAATGCGGCTATAAGGTATAGCCTGCTCAAGAATCCTTAACGCTCTCTACAGGCAAGGGAGGAAAAAGAGATAGGAAAAAGAGAATTCTTTTTTTTTGCATTTGCCGCCTGTTAAAGCACTGCCAGCCACCTGCTTTTCTATAAGAAGGACTAGTAGCTATTCTTTTTTTTTGAAACTTCGCTGTTTGACCGTTTTGTAACCCTGCCAAGCTGCTTTTTCCAGCCCTCACGCTTTGGGTACACTCACAGGGCTTCCTTATGAGGCCAAATAGCGCTTCGGCAAATACATCCGAGGACTTTTTTCTAGGGTGCTAACGCGCTTTTTTTTTTTTTGCAGAGGCTCTGCTGCCTCCGAAGTGATAGAAGCTGATTTTTTCAATGACTCTGGTGAGCCCCGGGCCGCTCGGAATCATTTTAATGGTTGCCCTGTGAGGATATATGACTATGTGGGCTACTTTTATCATGGCTGAAATGAACCTGGCATCTGTGGATCTATGCTCCTGTATACTGTTAAAGGGAAATTCTTTTTTATCAGTCAGCTGCTTGGTATCCCGTTTATGATCCTTGGAGTGAGGCAGGGGCTCAAAACATGGATAGATATTTTCTGGTATACTGGCGGTAAGTGTAGAGCAAAAATGATAATGGGGAAAAGGAGGACGGGTGCACTAGCTTTTAGCGCGTGATAAGACCTGTGTTATCGGAACTCCTCTAAATCGAAAAAGGAAACGCGTCTTCGCTGTGGAGCTCTAAATCTTACGGATAAAAAAAGCATCGATGCTTAAAATAAAACATGGTTGTGGCAAGGGCTCCTATTAAACATGGCGGTGCGTTTTTTTTTTCCTGGGCCGCTACCTCTTGTGTCACTCTTTAGGAATAGTTTTTGCTAAGGAAACTAAAGGGGGAAATATCTTTTGGGTGCTGTGGGTATAATAGTATAGTCAAGAACACTTTCCAGAAGCAAGGGCGCCTAAAGTTTATCGATGTTATGAGGCCGTTAGTTGTCGGGGAAACGGCCCACCCGCTAGGGCATAGAGAAAAAACAAGCGTTGTGCTTTCCTGAAAGACTATAATCAGCTCGTCTTTGAAAACCGAGATTGTTGTCTACTTTCAGGCCTCTCTTTTTCCTCCTCATGCGTGGCTTTAACCCAGTCTTTCATACAGGTATGGGATGGCTATACGCCAATTTTAAGTTTCTTCGCCGGCATAGCTCATTCAAGCGGCCTTCACGGGCATTCGTGGTGAGGTCCTATTTTCTGCATTTGCTATTCTCGAGCATTTGGCTCTAAATCCAGACCGCGAAAAACACAATCATAGGCAGACTTGGTCCATCGACAGCACATCCGGAAAGGGTTGGGGGCTGTCTTTTTTGGCGAGCCGTGACCGCTGGCAAAAAGTAAATACCCGTTGCGTTGCCAGCGTCTCTGTTCGCTTTCCCCTGCCAGACGCGGAAAAGTTCTGGTGTCCACTCGTAAAGCGCGTTGAACCTGACTACAGGCAAATGTGTACAACAAAATCAGGCAGGTGTCGAAAGGTGAATGTTGAGTGCTCCAAAAAGCTGCGGCTTTTCCTTTTTTTAGGGTGCCTCGCCACGTTCTGGGCCTTTTGCATTTCCAGGGATCCGCCGTGAAAGGCCCTTTTTATTTGGTATCAAGGGGCGATGTCCCGTTGCTCTCCAGTCGCGATCCAGGTGGCGCAAATATACGCGGGATGGTTGAATTTGGGGAAGCTCCCCGCGTTTGCTGCACGGCGAGAACGCTTTCAAATCCATCCTTAAGGCTTTGTGCAACTTTTGGTGGGCTGTCTGCTATTTTGCATTTTGGGCCATGCGTTCCCGGAGCTCTCGGCGGGCCACCTCCCTGGAAGAGAGGTGGGGTGCAGCGCGCTTGAGGTCTCTATCGAGAAAAGTTAGTGGGGCTCTAGCGGGAGGTGTTTCATCGATGTGAAGGCGTGTTGGTGCCGCCCTTTTGTGGTATTTACTGCTAATGTTCTTTTTCGCCGCAGAGGAGAATAGGAAGTGCAGAAAAGTTTCAGATTGAATGATCGGGGTGGGGGGGGGGGGGGGGGTTAGCTGGATGAGCCACAGCCATTGCAGATAAAATGTGGCAAAACTGCGTGCTGTGAATGAGGTCAAAGAGCCTACATTCACAGGTGTTGCCTTCTTCTCTTATTGGGGTCTTCAGCACCAAAGGCTACAGTACGGGAAAAGAAATTTCAATTGCGAGTAATCATCGCTGTTGCACCACACTCGGTGTTGCTAACGGTATACTCATCAATAAAAAGAAGAACCTAGGTGATAAAAGTTGTCGCGCCATAGCCTTTTTTTACCATCGCGATCAGTTGTCGAGACACTCAGGCTCCGATGGTGCCTAGGTCTACATCGCTAAAAAAAAAAACCGGCAGACAGCTGGCGCACGCGCTGAACCACTTATAAATATATATATATATATACGGGTCTGGGCAACTCGTGGCATCGACTGTGCAAGCGAAATGAACACTCAATTAAGGCATCCAGCTCTCCCAGAAAGAAAAAGAGGTGCTGTTTAGCGGTAGCATGCTGGGTGTATTAGAGTGACCACAAATCAAGGCGATTGCCTAACGCAGACTACCGCTAGTTGTACCCAATTTGGGCATCCGGATGCTCCTCCGTGCGCATTTGCTTTTCGTTGTGGTACAGGGGATCTCAGGAGAGCCTCGATGAAACTCGCGCGGCGCTTTTGCTCATCGCTTCCTCCGTTGGCGTGCATGGTGAGACCCGGGATAGGAAGGGCTGTGCCGTTGGCTGCACAGTCGCTGACGTTCTGACACGATGCTTTCTGCTAGTATTATTGGCTCGCAGACATTAATTTTCTCGAATCAATGCTAGAATTAAGACCTCTTTTATGTAAGAAATTTTGTTATTATCAAGCGTCTTGTTTTGCTCGCTACCCAAGTATCGCTGTTGTCAGTACTCACACCCACACATAAATATATATCTATAGCGAACACTCAGTTGCGTGAGTTTGATTTAATCACTCCAACTGCAAAAGTTTCGGGCCTGCGCTCTCGTGAAGTAGGGAGACCACCACGTTCATGTCGTGCGTTGGCGGGCTGATTTTGCATTAGAATTGCCAATAGTAATAATCAATGTTAATAAGTATTGCCGTTTTAGGTACCTATCGCGCTTGCTGAACTACAATTACCGTATTCATTTCTTGTTGCTCTCCTCCTTGTCTTTGCTTTAATTACCATCAAGTAAACCGAGAAAATTCAGCACATACATCATGGCGCGGAACAAGGCACACAAGCAACGCTTTGCGTCGAAGCACTCTTTGGCGGATAAGTCAAAAGGGCGGCAGGTCCACGCCGGTCAAACAAGTGTGAAAGCCGGCACGTCCGCGCACGTGAAGGAGCGCTCTAAGCAAGCCGCAGCGGCTTTGAGAGACAAGCGCGCCAGTGCTGCACTCGAGCAACGGCGCGTTGGAAGTGCTGACGGCTTACCACGAATTGTTGGTGTAGTTCCAGCTAACGAGTCTGGAAATACGGAAGAGCTTGTGCAGGGCTTTTGCAAGAGTTTAAACGTCGATTTTCCTGGCACCGAACAGCCATTTTCTATCCATTCCAAGGAAAAGAAGTGTTTCTTTACGTTCATCTGTGAGAAAAACTGCAATGACCAAGATTGCGTGGACGTTGCCAAGGTGAGCGATTTCGTTATTCTCACTCTCGATTGCTCCCAGGCCGTGCAGAGCACGATTCGCGAGTTGCAGGACGCACAAGGCTTTAACGGGGACGACGATGGAGCTGAAACCATTGCGACCACCTGGTTCAGTGACGTCGGGCTCTGCATTACCGACTACACCCGAGATCTTGTCGCCGCCATCAACGCGCAAGGCGCGCCGAGCATTGTGGTTGTGATTCAGAATCTGCACACGTTTCCAGACCGCCAACGACAAAAGGTGCTCAAAATTCACCAGCGTTACTTCAGCTCCGTTCTGAACGACAACACAAAAATTGTGTCTGTGGTTGACGAGAACGACTACGCAAGCATTCTCCGTCACATTCAGGTTTCCAAGGTACGGACGCTGAAATGGCGTGATCAGCATCCATACATGGTTGTAGAGGACAAGGTGTACAACGCTGAAACCCAAGAGCTGATGATCACTGGCTATCTTCGTGGAATGCCTCTTTCTGCGACACAACTCATTCATCTGACAAACCACGGAACGTATCAAGTGTCGAAGGTGGAGGAGATCCTGAGAAGTGGCGAGCGCCAGCTCATTGAAGCGTCAGAGGAAGAACAGCGAGAGTCTTTGCAGCAAGTTCAAGCCAACTCAACGCTCGAAGACGACGGCATGCCTACAGACGCGGACGTACTTTACCACCAGGAGCTGGAGCGAACGCGCAAAATTCGCGTGCCTGCCGGTGTCTCGAGCGATCAGGCTGCGTGGTACGATACTGACGAAAATATCGTGGAGGATGAGGTGCCGGAGCAAGAGCATGTCGTTATGGATGACGAAGACGCTTTTGCCGGGGATGCTATGTCCTACCGGACGACCCAGACCGACGTGGATTTTCTGAAGGCCGAGGACGTCATTCGTCTTGAGCGCATGACCGACGAGGAAAAGATGATGGAAATGGAGAAGCTGAAAGAGCTCAGTGAGGAGGAGGCGTGGAACCCGGACATGGTAGACACCCCTGTCAATCTCCCGGCAAGGCAGCGCTTTGCCAAGTATCGCGGCATGAAGAGCTTTCACACTGGAAAGTGGGACCCCGCTGAGAACCTACCTACTCAGTACGCGTACGTATACAAGCTGCAAGGCTACTCGCGCATTCGCGAGAGCGCGATCGCAGTGTGCGAGGAGGGGATGGCCGAGGTTGGGATGCATGTAGCGGTCACCCTTGAGAACGTGCCACAAAGCGTGTCAGCAAACACTGACTCGTGCCTCCTGATCGCTTCCGGCCAGCTGCAGCATGAGCAGAAGTGGTCGGTCCTGCACTTCCAGGTGCAGCGTGCCTCTGAACTGGACGAGCCCATCAAGTCGAAGACGCCTATGCTGGCGCACGTTGGTTTCCGAAAGTTCTACGTCTCTCCAATTTTCAGCGACATCAGCTCGGGAGACCGCTCAAAATTTGCGCGGTTTTTCCACGAAGGCGACAAATTCCGCATGGCTTCTTTCTTCGGCCCAATCAGCTATAACCCGTGCCCGCTGCTGCTATTTCAGGTTCCGTCGTTGGAGGAGCAGGCTGAGGGAAACCCACTGCGCCTTGCTTGCTATGGCGGCGCCCTCCCGCCGAACCCGGACACCCTTCTGCTCAAGCGTGCCGTGTTAACCGGGCGTGTCGCCGTGATTCACAAGAAGCAGATCGTTGTCAAGTACATGTTCTTCAACGACGAGGACATCAAGTGGTTCCAGCCGGTGGATCTCTACACCAAGTTTGGTCGGCGCGGAAAGATCACAAAGGCGGTGGGTACGCATGGCCTTTTCAAGGCAGTATTGAACGATCAGATTATGCAGCACGATATGGTTTGCATGGACCTCTACAAGCGGGTCTTCCCAAAGTGGACAACCGTCGCATTCAGCATGTCCGATGTGGCTGATGCAGAGAAGGAAAACGAAGAGGGATAACAAGATTGGCGGTTTATTTAAGGCCGTTTTGGAGAGTTGAAACATTTTCCCCTTTTTACTGCCTCGAGAGTCTAAACTACATTAAAAACAGGTTAATTTTTTTTTTTTTGTCTATTGAGCACGCCTAAAGCATCATTAATCAATCTAAATACAAAAAACATTAGATTTTTTTTTTTTCCCGGACTGGTCTGTGATTTTTGAGAAAGGGACTGAGTTCTCTTTGAAGTGCTGCACCTCTATAAACGCATTTGCTAGTAAGCTGAAATCCCGCGATGCAGTTAGCGCTTTTAATCACCTTCGTCTTTTCTGCTCGCTAAGGAAGAAAAAAAAAAGAAAAAATGCTTTTCTGCTTCAAAACGCTATGGATATAGAAATCTAAAGCAGACATGCACAGACATCCAGCCTGGCAAGAAAAGAACTTTTGATTGCATATGCGATACTTCTTCTATCACTCTTTTTTCTCCATTTTTTTATTCTCAGTCGCGCTTTCGGGAAAAAAAAACCAAGAAGAATTTCAAGATAAAATAACCAGTAGCAGCTACTTCAAGGGCGATTCGCTTTTTCTTGTTAGAGGGAGAAATCTTCACCTAACAACAACACAAAAATGCGCCGCGTGCTTTCTTCTGTTCCAAGGCAGTATGGCCGCCATGCATCGTACGTTGCCGGCCTCTTCAACTTCCGTGTTGTTCCTGGGGAGATGTTTCCTTACCCTTCCCGCAAGCTCGACAGCGACGAGTCAGAAACGGTTCAAACGCTTATCGAGCAGATCCGCAGCAATGACAGGGAACTTAACCTTGCTGGTGCGCGAATTGCTACGGAGTACGGAGGCCTTGGTCTCGGCCACGCCGCCCACGCCCTCGTCTGCGAAGAGGTGGGAACCAGCGGAGAAACCAAGCTGCTGCGAAGCATTCAGCACTGCGGCCTCGCTTCTTATCTTCTCTCCACAGTAGGGTCGAAAGAGGTCAAAGGCAAGTATCTGACGGGGATGTCCGACGGAAAGATTATGATGGGCTGGGCCGCGCAGGAAGAGTGTGGTAACGATATTAGCATGAACACTACGCACGCTACGTTTACCAACGGAGGGGCTTACGCTATTACGGGTTCCAAGCGCTGCGAGTTTGCCGAGTCTGCGACACATTACCTTGTCCTTGCAAAGACTTTGACTCAGACAGCCACAGAAGCGGGGCCCACCGAAGTGTCTCGTAACTCCTTCTTTGTCGTCGAGAAAGGTGCACCGGGGGTGACAGTGACAAGCAACGCGGTGTCCTTCGATGCTGCACCGGCGGCTGACATTGTCGGAATCGTTGGCGAAGGCTTCAAGGACCGAATGATCACCCTCTTCACGGAGCAGTACGTATACGCCTCCACTCTTCTGGGAGTTTTAAAGCGCGTGGTGCAAGAGCTGCGCGACAGCGTGCCGGAGCAGTGGGCCGCCAACACGATAGCGTCCTGTGCGTGCATCATGTACGCGATGGAGTCCGCCTTGTATGCCCTCGTCGCTAACCTTGATCTCCCAACGGAGGACAGTCTACTCGAGGCGGCTCTGGTGAGTGTGTTCGTCCAGAATGGTACCAACGAATGGCTGAGCATTTTGTCCACCGCCACGCCAACCAGTGAGGTGCTGGAGAAGTGCTTCGCTAACGCACGCCAGCTGCTGTCTATGATGGAGGCGAGCGATTTTCTCTACTCTTCCGCAGCGTGCTGTGGCGTTGAAGACTACGGACTGGTTTTCCAGCGCACGTCCACACTTCAGATGGTGCAGCTCCGATCAATGCGTGCGCTGGGAATGAAAGACCGCGTCCCTGTGCGCGAGCTAAACTGCGCCTCTATTGATTCAGCGATAGTCAACTTTGGCAACGCGGTGGAGGCCACGTTTGTGCGCAATGCATCTCAGGTGCCCCAGCAGCAGCTCATCATCAACCGTCTTGGCGAGGCTGCGGCGCTGCTTTACGCAGCGTCTGCCTGCGCGTCGCGTGCGGCCATGTGCCACAGCAAGCGCCTGCCAACAGCAAAGACCGAAAAGCAGCTGGCGAGCACGTTCATTGCGATGGCTGCGGAGCGGGCAAACCGCTTGTCTGATGAGTGCTGTAATATCGGCATGACGGCCGATGAATCGTACAAGCGCATCGCGGTCGAGCTTTGCGACGAGGCGTTGCGCTCGTAGAGGCCCTCTCTGTCGTTTGCGGCAGCTCAGGCAGAAATCGATCCAACGCGCTCAGCTCTTTTTTGTTCTCGCTGTTTCATATTCACATTTGTTTCTGGAGGGTCGATCCCGCGATCACAGAATTCCTTAATAACTCTGGTTTTATATTAGGACACAGGTGCCGGTCCTCCTTTTCCCTTTTATAGGCGTTGGTCTACAAAGCGAGTTGTTGCTTTCAGCCAGCAGGTGGAAAAAACTTCGTCGCAGCTCGCAGTCTCGGCTGGCGCCCTCAGCTGATTATTAGTCAGGCTGCGGTAAGATTGGTTAGCACTCTTGTCTGCACTCTGTTTGTTTTGTGTATCTCTGCGCATTCGGATTTTTTTTTTTTTTAATGAGCGCGTGCTTTTGTTTTGTTTTCTGGTTATTTTACTTATCGCGGTGTATTGCGATAGCTGGTGAAGGTGTCTGATTCCATTTATAGGGTTGATCTTGTTGGCTAACATACCGTATCTCAGAACATAACTATATCGAGATAGCACAAAAGTTGCAGCATCTGCCGGCACGCGCCTCCTTGTTGGAGGGGCTCGCGTTTTGCAAAACAGCGAGGGACGTTGGCGTTGACTGTGAGAAGTCATGAAAGGAGGTTGTTCGATAGCTCTGTATGAAACCTTTTTTTTTTGTTGCACTGTTGCCTTTCTGACTTTGCTGAGATTGCTAGAGGCAATAGTCTTCCGTGAACACACGCTCTTCTTTTCTTGTTGGAGTTGCCGGCTTAATGTTCTCTCTTTCTGTTCCACTTCCATTTATCTGCATCTCCCCAATTATCTACAACAATCTCAACACCCTCGCGCAATCATTTCCATCACGGTCTCGGTGTGCCTAATCACTCCACTGAATTACAATACAGGAACCACGGTCTCACTATGTTTGGACGCCAGAGTGTTCTCTTTATGCGGCACATCGGCCAAGATGTACCGCGGCGCCACACGCACTTCGTGCTGGAGTCGCGCCTAATGTACGAAAAGTCGTTTCGTGACGAGTGGATGCGAAGTTTGTGTCAGGCACTTTCTAATCTGGACGAGCCTCTGGCAAAGTCCTTGAGCGGGACGCGTCAGCAAATGCTCCAGCGGAAGGTCGCGTGTTTTAGCTACAACCAGTTTGGGCTCTTCAAGGTACCATACTACCGTATTGCAAATGTAGACCGCTACCACGCCGTGCAGGGCACCGCCGGAACGCGCGAATGGGTGCCCTACGCAAACGTGTCCTACTGGACAATGAACAAGATGGTTCGCAGCGGCAACATGCTTGTCCACCGCGTGCATTACAAAGGCTGGGGCACTGACAAGTCGTTAAACCAGGGTGGATGGGAACACCGGTGGAACAAGGTGATGCAGCGCAATGCACTGCAATACAACCGCATTTAAAAGCGCAGCGTATAGCGTGTGCACATCGCCGATTCTTTTTCTTTTTCTTTTCCTTTTCTGGGTGTGCTGTTGGTTGTACGTTGTCATTACATTGTTTGACGTGGAAAATAACAACAAACCGATAAAATGTAGATGACGACTTTGTTGCGCATCTACACAAGGTGCTGTTGGTAGAGCACCGATTTTTCTGCAGCAACCATGCTGCTTCTGAAGCCTTCTTCTGCTTGACGTGCGCTTTTTTGCTCACTGTCGCACCCACGCGTCAGGTGCGCTTTGATTCCTTTTGGAGATTGTAATCAAATAGAGCGGTTTTCACCTCTTTTGGGTGTGCGGCACCTCAGGTCGCGCTCTCTTTCTGTTTTGCTTGATGAGCCTTGATTCTTTTAGGATTCGCCTTAAAAAAGCAAACAACTCTCTGTCCACTCTGTCTTGTCTTTTCCTCTTTTTAACACACAATGCAGACTTCTTCTGTTGCACTTAAGTGAACCCGTGGTGTGTTTTCCCTCTCTTTCAGACGCTTGAAAAAGTTGCTACAGCGGCGGAACAATCTTTCGTTGCACACCTAGAATACATCGAAGTAAAAGGAGCAGCTGCATCTTCTCCCTTGTTTTGTTCTGGATTGGCTCCACATTTACAGTCATGCAACCGGCAACACGACGGGTTGTCCGCGTAGGGGCACAAGCGATGAAAAGAGTGACCATGAAACAAGAAGACGTGACAACCTTCGGCAACCTTATCGAAGACCACAATCCTATTCACAGCGACGCTGCTGCTGCAAAGGCGGCGGGCTTCCCCTCTACCATCTGCTACGGTATGTTTGCAGGATCCTTGTTTTCTGGTTTGATGGCGACGGAGATTCCTGGGCCGAATACGGTGTACGTCTCGCAGAACCTCCGGTTTCTGGCTCCCATCTTTGTAGGGGATGAGCTGGAGGTGATCGCCAAGGTCACACAGTTCCGCCGCGACCGCGGCCTGATTGAGATGGCCACATTGGTGCAGAAGAAGGACCCAAATAACGAAAACAAGACCATCACGTGCATTGACGGCTTTGCCATGGGATTAAACAAAACGGTGGACTTCGAGGGCGAAAGCATATGGACACGTCGGTAGTGGGGCGATGTGTCAGTCCGAGCTGTCCTGAATGAGGATCTGCGTCTGTGCGGACGTGCACTAAATTCCGTACTGAATTTTTGAAAGGCCACTTTCAGAGAAATGCATATTCGCAAACTCTGTCGCTGCAACATTGCCCGCTCTGTTGTTCGTGCCTTTTTTTTTCCTGCTTCTCCTTTAGTTTTACTTTGTCATATCTGTTCCATTCTGATAGCGCTAAAAGCTTGCGATCGTCGTTTGCCTTGTTGAACAAGCGTAAACACCTTACTGCGTACTCATTTCACTTATTGCCTTTTTTGACTTTCACCTCGCACCCCGTCTTCGATACTAATCTTTTCAAGCTTGAGTTTTGCTGTAATGATGCGTTCAGCTGCGGCCTCGCCATGCTCTTTTTCATCGTCTATTCACCAAGTCACCTAGTCTTTCTACACCGTGCCACGGCGGAAAAGCTGAGGTTGATCGCTTCTCATTGCGCGCGCGTAGAGGTCTCCTGGCCACCTCTAAGTGGCAGTTCTCCTATTTCTTATACTTTGTCTGTGGAGAGCCGAGCGCGCTCTCCACACGCCGACCTACTATTAGCTACTGTTAGCAGACGCACACGCAGAAAAAAAAAAAAAATCATTTAACTTGGCTTCTGTTGTTCTCCTTTGCCGTCCCAGCTTACAATCTTCTCTCTCCGCGCAACGTTCTTTTCCCTTTCCTGCATCACTTCTGTGCCATCTATACGTCCCCACACACACGCACCAAAAAAATATAATCAATACGAGGGACGACTAGGGAATCTCGGCACTCGTGCTTCCAAACAACAGCAACACCAATAAACAGTGTCAACAACTATCGACAAACAACAAATTTGTACTCCCGCCGCTTTCGACTTTACCGCAGCAAAAATCATGTCTAGCGACGCCGCCCCCATTGTTGTGCAGGTTGGCACCCGTGTGACCCGCAAGTTTCACATAACGCAGGAGAGCGTGACGGCCTTTGGAAACATCATCGATGACCACAACCCCATCCACAGCGACCCCGAGGCGGCCAAGGCTGCGGGCTTTCCGTCAACTATTTGCTATGGCATGTTCGCCGGTTCCCTCTTCTCGGGCCTCATGGCTCAGGAGCTGCCTGGGGCGGGGACGATCTACCTCTCCCAAAACTTGCGCTTCACCGCACCTGTTTTCGTCGGTGACGACCTTGAAGTTATTGCCGAGGTGAAGGAGTTTCGCAAAGACAAGGGGCTTATTTCTCTCACAAACATCGTGCAGAAAACCAACACCGAAACTGGCAAAACGGTTGTCTGCGTCGATGGGTCGTCGGTGGTGATGAACAAGAAGGTCCAGTTCGAGGGAGAGAGCACATGGACGGTGGCCAAGTAGAGGCTACAGCAACCAAGGAAAGCGGAGCGCAGGGAGGGTGAGAAAAATGTAACAGGAGATAGACGACAGGCCCTGTCGTCTCGAACGGGATGTTACACTCCTAGCATGTGGGCAAGCCAGCGGAAAAACGCTTGCCTTTGTCATTCCTTTCTTCTTTTCCAAACAGGATCTTCTTCGTTGCAGCGCAGACCCTGTCTTTGGCCAACTGCGTGCATGTTTGCCTCCCAAGCTTACAAGGCAATAAGATGTGAAAGAGACTTGTTCTTTTTTGTATAGGTCACCCTTTGGATCTTAGAGGTACTGTGCAAGCGACACGACGAGAATAAAGAAACAGTATTTCTTTTTCTTTCGCTATTTCGCCATCAGCAGATCTCAGAACGCACACGTTGCGTCCAAAGTCTCCAAGTAACTCCTCACGCTCTGCGCAAACATCTTACAAATGGAAAATATTTTAACCGACAAAGTGGTACTCAGTCACTGGTTGACGTCTACTGCTAAGAGCACAAACTGGATAGCTCGAATTGCGGCTGCATGTACATATGTGTGTATCTATGCAGGTAGGGCTTGATGTACATTTTCAAAGGGGGGGGTCTAATTTTCGACCAGGGAAGTCATGTAAATTGAAACCCCAGCTTCTTTTTTTTCCTGCGCCTCTCTTCCTCCGCTAAGAGAAGGAAGTAAAACTGTTCTATTAAGTGTTTGCTGCCTCGCCACCAAGTGCATCTTTAGGAGTTTTCGCACACGTGGTGGAAGCTCTTAAAAAAAAAAAAGTGCAAAACAACAACTTGAACCTACATGCATTATATTCTCAACGCCTTCCTTCTTTCTCTTCTGAATCGCAATTATACTTCTATACGCACGAAAAACACTCTAGGAGGTTTTTTTCCTCGACAACTTTACCCGTGATTGCCTCCCGGTGGCGAGGCAAAGCTGTTCCGTATGCTGCGCCGCTCCGCCCGCTGCCTTTTCAACTCCTTCGAGCGAGGGTGGAAGGACAAGACGATGTTTCCGGTAGATAGACGCGGCCGTTTTAACCTCGACGAGGCCGCTGCCGAGCTGCAGCTCGACGAGGAGTATGTGGCGTCAATGTACAAGCCTCTTCATTACACGTATTCCATGAAAGGCCAACGGTATCCGGGTGAGCAAGGCAGGACGAGCCGCCCCGGGTCTCTGTCAGCGTCGCGTGACCGCATGTTTCCTCTGTACAGGCGGAACTACAAAATGGATCGCGAGCTTCGCAAGTTGGACTACCGCCGTGTGACGACGGAGTAGTATTGTTGTTGCATCCGTTGAAGGTCACCACCTGCGAAGAAGAAAGATTCACGAAAACATGTCTCTCACCTTTTCTTTCAAGGGCAGGTACGTACTTTGTTTTGCTGTGAGGGGTGTGGTACGGAGAGGAAAAAATATATGTGGAGCGCTCCATTTTGGAAGAAAACCGTTGCCGCCTCTGTTTCTTTTATGCTTGCTGAGTGGCATCTTTTGTGTTGTGTGCTTACATTCTTCTTACAAAACAAAAAGAGGATCAAAACCACAAGCTACCCCATTATTCAACGTTGCTGACGCGGAACCCTACTTCACTTTGAGGTCGTGGAGTTTCTCTTCGACAAAAAGAAAAGTCGCTATCACTGGATTTGTTCAAGGGAGCCAGACGAAGAGAAAGAGGCAACCTTTACTATTGGTGGAGGGCAGCGAAGACTAGCAAATCACTACTACGCGTTCAGCCAGGTGATGCTTCTCCTGAGGAAGGAGGTTAAGCAGGCTGCTGTAGAACATTCACAGCAGCTGACGTCGAATGCGATTTCCTATCTCGCACCTAGGTCTGAAAGTAGCGACACCAGCGTCAACACAAGTGAACGGTACAGATTTGATACACAATCGTCTCTTTCTCTTCACCAAGCAACATCAGTCATTTCCTCCTTTTCTCCACTCACTGTATTTTCTGGTCCTCTCACCGCCAAACCGTATGTCTCCCTGTCTCGCAAACAGGGTATTATACACCTTTTCACCCCTTTTCACCGCTGGGTCCTTAAAAAAAAAAAACCACGCGACCGATCTTCCGCAAAAGTGTGGCCAGAAAGACGAAGACGACGAACAAGCTAGTCAGCTTTTCAATCGAACTAATATCGTAGACGTGAACTGACTTTCTCTGTTATTCAGCTCGTCCGTTCCTATGCACACCCTCATATAAGCGATACATCTATATATCAGCATTTTTCGCGAAACGCTCCAACCGTTCTTTTATACTTTGTGTCTTTCTTTGACTCTTTTCCTTTTTATTTCCTCCAATCGAAAGTGCCCGGTAGTGCCCCTTGCTCGTGTACCGGCGGCAAAGAAAGACGCGCTTTTTGTGTTAAAGCACAGTTTTAAAAGGACAAGTTTGACAAAAGCAAATCTAGGTCACCCCTTGCTGGTGGGTTTAAAGGTGCACTTTGCTACACTTTATTCTTCTTTCTTTTCCCTTCTGATTCGACAGTCCTGTCTCTCTCTCTATCTCTTTCTCTTGCTCCTGCAGCTCTGCAGTGTGTTTGCGTGAGCCCTGAACCACAGCTGCCAGCGTCTTTTCTTGAAGTGTTTTTTCTCCTTGTGCTCTCGTTTCCTTTTCTTTCTCGTCGGTCTCTTCAGCGCCGCTGACGTCGGATTTGTAGACCATCTAGTGCTTTTTTGTTTTGCCCTGTGAGTAGTAGCTGACTCTCAGCTCTTTTGATAGTACTCTGGCTGTTGAGAGAGTGCTCTAACTTTTTTGAAAGCTTGCTCAGATTATTATTGTAATTACTCTTCACTCTCCCCTTTCCCCCTCTCCTCACTTCTCGTTCGTTGCACCGTAGGAAGATGATGCGATGGGCCGTAGATGTGACGGGCATCGACGTGGCCGAAGACTTGGGGCGGGAGCTGGGCAAGCACGTGTACACCGCTCCGCGCAGCGTCCACAACGAGTCATGGCACGCGGTAGATGACTGGCGTCCGAACACCAGCGGCGACAATGACGAGCTTGGCGAGGTGTGGGTGTTGACGCGGGGCGACATCGAGGACGCCTTGCTGGAGCGCTCCATGGAGTCGGAGGAGGTCTTCCGTGCAGTCAACAAAGCGTCCACCGGCTCCCCCTTAGCGCAGACTCGGCAGAGCAGTGGGGCGCCTGGCGGGGCGGGTACCTTGACTGCAACACGTGGCAACAGCATCACGCCAAACCCACCCTACTCCGACCGGCTGGATAGTGCCAGCCAGAGCATGGTGTCTAACGACTTCACCTTCGAGCCGCCGCCGTCGCGTGATGTGCAGGTATTCAGCACCTTTCTCAATTCGGAGGAAATACGCACGAAGGTGACGGTGACGATGCCACAAGCGACTTACCGCGGCGTAGATGTCGTGACGGTGTTCCTTCTGCAGACCGTGGCAGCCAATGAGGCGCTCTCGCAGCGGTTTTCAACAAATCCGCGCTTGTACAAGCTTTTCATTGCTGATGAGTACACCGGAGAGGAGGAGATGGCAGCCCAGCTGGATCTGGGGGCTCAGAACTTCTCGTGTTACGCAGTGACCCCGTTGCCTGCGGCAAAGCTGTACCTCTTCCCACAGCACACCGCGCTGATGAACACGACGACGCGAGACATCAACCTCACAGTGCAGGTGCGGCCGCTGGATACGACAGCCAGCACAGTGCAGCGGCAATGCGTTGTGCCGTCTGATATGCTGGCCGAGTCATTGGAGGCCACTATCGGCAGTAGGTTGCCGGCAAGCGGGATTATTCAGGGCTCCCTGCGCATCGTTTTCGGACCACTGGAGCTGAACATCAACGAGTATTATAACTTCGGTGCGGGGTGTGGTCAGCCCAACTGCCCTATCGCAGAGCGGACTGTTCTCTCGCTTTTCCGCTTCGGTGTAAGAGAAGTGGTGGTGAATGGCCGCGCCGTCGAGGAGGCACCGACGGAAATCTTGCGAGACCTGGCGGAGGACATTGTCATTGACATGAGCGTCGACGAGGCCGTGTCCTTTCAACAGTTTGAGGTTATCTGCATTAACAAGTATGGCGCGCGGCAGCAACGGCTTCTGTGCGTGGATGGAGAGCACCTGTACACGATGCGGCCGAATGCCACAGAGGCGATGCCGAAAACGACGGAGCGGAATATCAAGGATGTGGAGGAAGTGCGTACGTTTCCCGACAAGCCGAAGTACATGGAGATCACATACTCGAAGGCCTCGCGCTCAGAGGAGGACCACTTCGAGTGCACCACCACCTACAACTGCGCGCTCCTGAACGAGAAGCTTCGCCTCGTTCGGCGCGAGCTTCGCAAGCGTGCGGCAGAAGAGGAGGAGGCGAAGGAGAAGACAGAGTCGAAGATGCAACGCTTTATGCACGAACTCCGTAGCAGGTGGTTCGGCGGTGGCAGCAGTGACAGTTAAATGTCTTGAGATCTTAGCTCCTCTGCTCGCCCTGCTCTCTTCTCCTTTCCTCACCTCCTTTTTTTATCTCCCCGCAATTGCTTCCTTTCTGCTTGTCTTTGACGTTTCCCTTCCTCTGTCGCCTCTTGCGTATTGTCTTTGCTCTCTCTCTATAAACCTGTTTCAATCGCTTTTCTTTTCTTCAGAGAGTGCCTGATTCTCTCTTGCTGTGACCCTGGTGACTTTGGGTAAAGGTTAATAGGCAGTGAGAGGGAAAGATACGTGTTTAACATGAGGATCTTTCGGGGAAACTGTTTAGCTCTCCGTGAGAGTGTATTGTCCTTTTCTTCGCCTTTGGTGGAAGAACAGTTGCACACGTTGAAAAAAAACTTATCTTCTGGCGCTTAACGCTCGACCATTCGAAGGAAGAAAGAAAAAAATCTTATAAAGATATATAAAAAAAACTGGACACGTTTCAGGAGCTCTTCGCGGGATGTCTAGCGGCCAACATACGCGAAGTTATACGATCGAACACGTGATTTTTGTTTGTCCTCCTCCCCTTGCTGATATATGTATGTGCTGTCTTTACAGCGCATCGCTGCTCTTTTGGCCTGCTTACCTTCTCGGGGCACTCAGAACATTGGGAAGATTGCTCAAGTTTCTTTCACGAAGAAGAAGCGACCACCTGTGTTCGCCTCTCAAGGAGTGTTCTCGCCGGCTCCTCTTCTTATCGTGCGGAAAGGATCCAGATTGCTGACGCAAGCAGGTGTGCTCTTGGGACAGCTCGTTTTACCTTTCATTTTCGCTTTGATTCTCTCTTTGTGCCTTCTTTTTCTATTGCCAGAATTTTTTTTGAGAAGCAGCTTTGCTGGACGCAGAGACTTGGTTCAAACGAGGTAGTCCACAGAGGGCAGACACTACACACGAAGAACAGTGAGTTTCTCATTTACAGTGAACCCCAAGTCAGCTCAACCGTGTCGTACTGAACCCCCTAGAGTAGGAAAAACGAATTCCTCAATCTGGCTGTTGTAGTACTGCTTCTCATGTGATAGTCTCTAAGGGGCACATTGTGCTTGTTAAACAGCTTCCTAATCAGATGCTTTTTGCGTTTTATTTAATTTAAGTTTTGTTCTTTCTCTTCATCGCGGCTGGAACACTGAAACACCTTTTTTTTAGTACTACCGACATACTTTCTATTATCCTGCTGCATTGGTTTTCTGCCCCTTAAAGATCTAGAGCCGCACCCTCGGAGCTTCCGTGTCTTCCCTTCTTTGTTGCCATTACAACTTGTGGTTGAGGAAAAGCTGCTGAAATACGTGCTGCAAAGGAGAAAAACTTAAAGGTTGAGGGGTTGCTATGGGAGTTGAAGTAGGTACACACAGTAAAAAGATCAATACGCACTCCGTGCACCGTGTCTAGAGTCAGCAAAGGGTGGCTGAGATAATCCACAGCGCACGATTGCAGGCAACTCTATTGTTTCATTCTTTCATTCTAAACTTTTTATTGTAGTTGTGCAAGAATCGTTTCTTTCCGTTTTTTTTTTTTGAAATCTCACCATTCGTTCCTTTCATTATCGACTTTCTTGTTGACGGCGCTGTTTGTTTGGTCGCTCGCACTACCGTTATTTCTTATCCTGTGTCGTTTCTTCGCGCCTCAAGTGTTTCTCCTGTTGCAAGAAAGTAGCACTCCGTCATTGTGTTTTTGCGGGAGGAAGCAGCGGCAAAGCAGTATTAAACAACGCAAGGCGCCACTTGTGGCTGTTTCGCACTCCCGCTCACTCAGCCTGATTTTTCATTTTTGCAAACGTAATTGCGTGCACTTGCGAACCGCGCGTGCTCATCGCCACAATCTAGCCTGCTAGGCCCGAACGGACGGCTGGAATATATATATTTTTCCCTTTTTTAACTGTTTGCCGCTTTGTGCGTTGAGGAGTCAGACGGCGGCGAATTGACGATATGGCTAGCATTTCGTCTTCTCCATTAGAGGAGAGCATCACATTGGGGAGCTCCTTTGATGCCAGACCAAGTCCCCCCGGATCCACCATCGTAGCCGTTCAGCCGAACCGTTTCCGCAGAACTGTCGATCACACGGTGGAGCTGTACCGGCGCGCGTCTGAGTGCCTCCTCCCCTTTCTTAAACTATCGAAGTACAGCCTAGGCGTTGCTCTAATCCTATGCGTCACGGTCATCTGGGTAGCGTCATCGGAGTGGATTCAGTACATTTTTGGCTCGCTGGAGTTCAACAAACCCTTTTTTCTAACCTACTTCAACACAACTGGCTTTTGCCTGTGGAATGCAGGATTTTTGCTCTCTCCGCAGTGGCGTCGCACGCCATGGGATGAGGAGTCGAAGAGCCAGCCGATATGCGTGGAGGACGCTCGGCTAGAACCCGAGCCGCACATCACCATGGAGGAGGGGTGCCCCACAGAGGTAGAGTCCGCGGCTCCGCCAGTGAGCGGCGATGCACGAGAGAGGGCTCGTCAAACCCTGCTGCTCTCTCCCACCGTCCAGGATAGAAACGCATCAGTGAATTTTACCCTTTCCTACGCCGTAGCAAACCGAAGTGTGATGCAGGATGAGCGTCCAGCGGGGCCGTCGGGCACGCGCAACGCAGCGTTCGGCCTCCCGCGGCCCATATCCCGCCCACCTTCCCCCCAGCCCTTTGGTGTCAACTCCGCGCGCTCCTTTGGCGCTGCATCACCGCCCGCGTTAGGTGCGCTGCTGCCGCCCAGCGTATCCCGGGCGTCCCTCTCCACCAACGAGGTATCCGGCGGTGTCAGCGGCATTGAGCCCGGCAGTGCGCTCGGTGACAACGATGACATCGACTTGGAGAGCGAGGCGGGCAACGCCAGCGGCGCGGAGATGGCTATGCGGCGTCGCATAGAGGACGAGTGTCGCGACTACTCCCTCTCGACCTCCTTCGCCTCTAGCGCACGGGAGGAGGTGGTGAGTGTGATGCTGACCGACGAAGAGGACGAGAGTGTGCCCAATGTAATTTCTACCAGCGACGGTAGGCGAGGCGCGGCGACAAGCGCCACAGCGCAGCCGCGAGATGCCACGCGCCGCTCCACCGTGGTTTCATCAGAGTTGCTACAGCACGATCAGCGAGGGATGCCACACCGGCGCCGGTATCACCAGCGCGCACGCCGTCAGCGCGTTCTGCGTTACTCCCTCCGCCGGATATGGACGTGTGCACTGTACTTTTGTCCGATGTGGTTTCTGGCGAACTATCTCTTCAATCTTTCCCTCTCCATCACGTCCGTGGCCTCCAACACGATCCTTAGCTCCACCTCGTCCATTTGGACGCTGGTCTTGTCGTACATCTTGTTGCGACAGAAGGTTGGGATCCACCGTGTGGCGGCGGTAGCCTTATGCGTTAGCGGCACCATCATGGTTGGGCTGGCGGACAGCGGCGCCTCGAGTGGGCACAACACCATCGGCGGTGATATCGTGGCTCTTCTGTCCGCTTTTTTCTACGCGGCCTACACCTCTGTGCTGAAGTGGCACTTGCCGGAGGATGAGCGCTTTGCCATGGGCATGGTGTTTGGCGCTGTGGGTGTTATCAACTTTTTTTTGCTGTGGCCTGGGCTGGTGCTCCTCAGCGTCACCGGCGCGGAACCGTTTGCGTTGCCAAACTGGAACCAGTTTTGGCCTTTGGTGCTGAACTCGCTGATTGGGACAAACCTTAGCGACGTGTTATGGGCACGCAGTGTCGTCTTGACATCACCCGTGGTGGCCACAATAGGCCTGTCGCTGACGACACCGCTTGCCATGATTGTGGACGCCATTTTCAAGCAATCCCATTTTAGCGGGCTCTACGTCGCGGGAGCGATTCTTGTGATGACTGGCTTTCTGTTGGCGAACTTACCAATTAAGCTGAATCTGGGTGTGTGAACGGCGAAGGTGAAAAGAGGGAAGGCAGCAATAATTGTGGGGGGGGGGGGGAGGGGGGAGGCTAGGCCAAAATCAAAGCGATGGTTTGCTTTCTTTTGCGAATATTTGTTTTTCACTACTCGCTATACCCTTCTTTCGCCCCTTTTTTTTAGTGCAGAGCCTGTCCGGTTAAGTGAAACGTAGATGATCGGCACTAATGGATGTTCGCACTGTGTATTGCTCCTGCGCTCTATAGCTCCTTCGCTAGACTGTGCATGAGCTTAGCCATGAAAAGCAAGGTGCAATTTTTGTTGTTATCTTTGTTCTAGGCGTTTTAAAAGTGTCTCTTGCTGTTGGAAAATTTACCGTCTTTAAGCTTTGTCTTGCATTGTTTTGCTATCTATACTTCTTATTTTGTTCTTGCATTAATTGACTCTGATTCATTGGAGGGGCATTCACGTATCTTTTGTTTTTTTATATTGTCCACCTCGCTACTTGCACGAGAGAAAAGAACTTTTTGAAAACTCCACGGCCTTCTCTAGACAGTGTACAGCGTTTTTTTTTTCTATTACCGCTGCGCCTTTGCTCTTCTCTAGAAGAAAGGAGATACTCACTTTTTCAGGACTTTTGTCGCCAAGCATTGCGTGGCCCGCAAGTGTTGCACACAGGCGATATAAAACTTCTCTATACCTCAAAAACATCCTTTCCAATCGGCGAATTTCTGGTTTAAAATACACTAAATGTCTACTTTTTCTTATCTCTTTCTTCTCTGCTTCCTCGACCAAACCTCGTTGATATACATACACAGCGGCATCACTGAGTACAGCTTTAAGAAATAGGCATGTTTACTTTATGCCAGAGACATGCACCAGGGTTCTCGGTAGGCGGCATCCTCGCGCCGCGAGGGTGGACCGTTGATGTCGCTTCACACTACGTCATCCACTCCTTCCCCACCACAGCAGCGACGACGGGCGCCCCAACAGCTAATGCTGGCACTGTGGCAACCAGTAGCGACGGGCTCCCACTGGGCAGCTCAAGCAACACCGCTCGCTTCGAGTGCATGTTGGGGGAAGACGAGGGCAGCGTTCTCTACATTACAGAACTTTTTGTGCCGCGCGAGTCCGCATCCACAAGCGAATTGTCCGCGACGACACCCTCTCCCTGGGATGCAGAGCGCGTACGGTCTCTTCTCCTCCAGAGTGCACGCGGACAGCGCGATGCGGTGACGGGCGACGGCGACTTCGCACGAGACCGTGCAGAATGCGAGGCAGTGTGGGTGGCCGAGGTTCAAAACGGATCTTGCGTCGATCTGGATGAAGGTGGTGTCGGCATGCAGGGAGATGGGACGCCGTCTACGTCCCTGTACGACGCACTTCACCCTTTCTTTCACATTTTTGTGGAGGTGGTGTGGGATCTCGGTCAGGCTGAGACGCGCCGTGCACACGAGGAAGCAGTGCAGCGTATTTTTCTGGAGCTGGAGCGTCAGTATCGAACTCCTGCTTTGCAGCTCGACGCCTACCGCTGCTTTTCACAGCAGCATTTGGAACACCGCACCGTGGCGACATCATCATCATCGAACACATCAGCAAACACTGAAGCGATTCCAATCAACACCTCGCCCGTCTCACAGCTGCGAGAGCCGTGTGCGCCAGCCATCTTGGCAAACACGCAGTCCTCTCACGTCAACCCGCTCTGGTCGGCCGGCCTCTACAGCGCTTCCGGAAGCGCGTTTGTGCAGCTTCTTGCAGCTCCCATGAGCAAGGAAATAGGCGGTTTTGCCCTTCAACCGCTCCTGACAGGTGCGCGGTGGAATCTGATGAGCGGTGCAGTCTCTCAAGGGTGTGGAGACGCGGTCCAATCGGCGCAGTCGGCTGATTGTAAAGCCACAGGGACGTGTTCGGTGGACACTACCGCGTCTGCGCTGCGTCGTCTTCTGCGCGATCAGCTCTGTCTGCACTGGGAAGCTCTCACCGTCGCTATTCGTACGTCTGACTTTGTGTCGGATACAACGGATGAGCTCAGAGGGATTGCGACGGATGTGGTGGTTGCTGTGGCCACTTTCCCGCTCGACTCCCTGCCTCAACTCACATCGCTGTATAGCTTTGCTTCAGTGGAGGCTGCCTGGGAGGCCCACGTGGCAGGGTCGTTGAAGTGTGGGCAAGAGGCACGGCGTGTGATAAACGCTGAACCTGGAAGCGGCCGAGACGAGGTGGAAAGCTGGGAGCTACAAAAGCTGTCTTCTTCTCTTGTGCCGAGTCTGGAGGAGGTAAGCACCGCCATGGACGAGGTGGAGATGGCGCAAACGCTTATGGACGACCCACGCATCACGTCAGCAGAGCGTGTAATGCGCTACATCGAAGCAAGCACCGCACCGTCACCCGTGCTTCCACGGTGCTCCACCTACCTCCTCCATCTTACGTCTCGTGGCTGTCGGAGCGCCTCTAGTGCCCTTACTGAAAACACAGAGCCAATTTTAGCAAGTGCGGACGATATGAACGATAAGACAGAAGAGGCGTACATCGTGCAGTTGCATGGCCCACGCGTGCAAAGTCGGCAGGCTCTTGTGGTGTGCATGCGTGTGCCTTTGTCGTGGACACGAATCGCGCGCGATGGGTCTCACCAGGGGGAGACTGGATCTTCACGATCCCTGTACTCTGGCGTGGCAGCGCAGTGGGCATCCGCGCTTGGTCGAGCCTATCGTCTGGCACCCTTCACCCCGTCTCTTTGGCTGCCGCGCGACGTGAGCCACGCCACGATGAGTGGTGTGTGCTGCCGATCCGGCCGCCTCATGGTCCATATACCCGCTGAGGATTGTGCCTATGCAAATGCACGCCTCGCCCCTGTAGCCTCGCAGGCCTTCACATCGTTGGGCTCTATCGCCGTGTGGGTACATCAGGGTGCATCAGCGACGCCCTTTAACACTTCTTTGTTACGGCATGGCACTGCCTTTGACTCAGTGGCGGCGGTGTGGACGCTGGTCGGCGACGGCCGCAGCGCCGCAGCGTACCTCGAAGACGCACTGATGGAGTACATGTACGACACCAACAGCAAAAACCTCAACAACATCAGTCAGCCGAGTCAGCACACGCAACGAGCAGGTGTCCTGGTGATTCGCAAGAGGCAGCGGCAGAGAGTTAGAGTCGTATCGACATCTGGCCAAGCGCCAGGCTCTGCGCTCATCGGCCTCCACGAGATCTGTTCTGCCTGGGTGGACGTCGGTGAAACGCATCGCATGCTACTTCGTGTGCGAGATGTAGGTGTGGGCGAGGTTCTGGTGACGGAAGCTTCCCTCGCTTGTGCGCACACTGAGGATAAGGGCAAGACAACAGCGAGTGACGCGGCGCGCGTCAGCCGTGCCGAGGAGGAGGCGCTGGAGAAGTGGATTGAAGGAATTGGTGCATCCGCAATGCAGAAGGTTTTTCGCTAATGGCGGTTTTGTGCAGGGGTTGATCAACAACAATCAGAAAAAAAAAAGAATTGAGAAGACCAGTGAATCGGCAGCTGACAGTTTCCTTTCTCCGAATAAAAAGGTGAATAAATTAAACGGCATCAACATCTTCTTTTTGTTTTGTTCAGGCAGGGCGACAGGGAAAGAGCCGGGCGAATGAAACAGGAGTTTTTGCCCTCCTTTCTACTCGAAAGATAAACCGTTTTTGCGCCAACGATGAGACCTCGTCAGTCCACCGACGCACAGTATGAAAGAGAGCGAAAATGTCGGGTATCGAGTGCTGACGCAGCAGCGATAGTAGGTTTGTGCTTGCACGGTATCCAAGAGTACTCTTCACGCAGTTTTGCTCCGTCCTACAACTGCTCAATAAGTAATTCAGTGCACTATTTTTAGAGACTTTTCCTTCTTTTGGGTTCCCTTTTTTTTTGTGCGTCTTGTTTGCACGACGCCATACATGTGAAACTGAAGCCACTTTTAGCAGTGAAGCGTTTCACAATCTTATTCTATCTTCTTGACTTCGGAAAATCATTAATCTAACACACAAAAAAGTTAATTTTACTCCTAAACTGGGGCAAGAAACACACAAATACACACACAAAAAGTACAACAACAACAACTACCAATAACAGCACTCTACGACACTCTAGCGCCTCTTATTTTTTCCGGTGTTTGCTCTCTCTTCGAAACGCTCACTTGGTTTTCTTCCTGTATCGGTGCTCTTTTTCTGTTTTCATACATTCTTTTCTTTTACCTATCGCTGGTGCGACCACGAGAGCTCTCCTTAAGCCGCGATGTCGATGTCGACGCCATCCATTCCGCACGCCTCCGCCCGCGCTCTCTTCGCACAGGACTGCACACATGACACGCACTACCTCAACCACAAAGGCGACCTTTATACGGCGCTCATTACAGGTGGCAACCGGGTCTTGATGTTGAAGAATGGCACTGTGGTGGCGCAGAGCGGGCCGTTGTTCGACCACTCAGCTCCCATGCTCGGTGCCGCTGCCCCTTCTCACGACATACATGCTCCACCACACAGCACTTCAGGGGTGAAGAGCGCACCTTTTTCGACGAGCAGCGCCGCTCTGGCGTCTACGTGGCGGACACCGTGTGTGTACGTCGTCAGTATCTGCCGCTTCACAGATGATGTGCTGCGCCTTGCCGTGGCGACGACTGCCGGCATCTTTGTGTTTGAGTTTGACGATGCGGGGATTT
Organism: Crithidia brevicula; assembly: GCA_030849845.1. Lineage (NCBI taxonomy): Eukaryota > Euglenozoa > Kinetoplastea > Trypanosomatida > Trypanosomatidae > Crithidia > Crithidia brevicula. The sequence goes on along the minus strand of JASAOD010001861.1, from coordinate 8,992 downwards.
TGTGGCAAGACACACGGCCGTCATCTTTCTGGCGCACGGCGGACCGGGATGGAGAGGACGGAGTCTTTGACGCTGGGGCGACGTCTGCGACTGCCGGAAACGCAGGGAGTCCAACGAATCGCTATCCTGCTGTGCACGGGCGCAGCAGCCTGTTTCAGCCTGCCGGCGCGTCTCCTCTGGGACTTCGGAGCACTGCCAGCCGCGCAGCTGCCGGCGGCCCCTCTCCTACATCGGCCAACCCAAGCAGCACGGAGGCGCATTTGAAAAAACACTCTGGGATGTCGGGCCGCCTTCGATGGCGACGGGTGGCCTTCAGTCTTGAGCCTCCACAACAGCGATCCGTCACTGCGTCCACCACCGCTGCTGCTTCTGCTGCCGCAGCCCTCTTATCACGTGGGTCAAGCGCGTATGCATCGCCGTATCGCGGATCTGCGTCCTCCAACTTGTCTTCCAATATGACCGGGTCGGGCAGAGGTTTCACCATCGCCCCTGTCCGCGTCGCAGCCCCGTCACGACCGTCAACCGTGCGTGCCATGGACTTTGTTAGCGAGGACGCGTTGTGTGTAGTGCTCGAAACCGAAACAGTGCTGATTGTTCTAGGGAACAGCAGTGCTGCGACGCCGCGCAATGTGTATGGGACTGGGGGTTCAGCACCGGTCACCACCACCACCGCCACCACCACGGGCGCACCACATGTAGCCGATCGCGTCGTGTGGCGTTCCTTGGGAGCCTACCGAAGCCTTGCAGTGTGCCGCGTGAATCATCACATTGCACTGGCTCTCGGGCACTCGTCCATAGTCGTCTTCCCCTCGCGCACTCTCACAACCAATGGGGGAGACACCACTTCCGGCCTTCCAGGCGACGACGATGGTGGGCGAGCGAGTACCGCCTTCTCCACCGTCACCTCCTCCTTCTTCACCACCCACGCACTTTCCGGCGAGGCCTCGCCAAAACTCATGCCGGCTGCCATCGCGGGCACTATGCGCGGCATGTTTAGTGAAAGCCGCAGCTCTAGCATTGTCCCCACCCCCGCGTTCTCGCCAACAAATCCACCTATGGCGGTGCCAGGGCTTCCGGGTGATGGCTTGAGTGCTTTTCACCCTTCACCGGTGGGTGGGAGTGGCAATGGTGCCGCGGGGACACTGGGAAGGCCGTACATCACGCTGGCCAAGCAAGGCCTCACCGCGTCGGTTGGGATGTATCACATTACCGACATGCGCTGGCACCGCGTCTCGGCCCACACGCTGCTCTGCGTCACCTGCTGCCATCCGCGCGAGGAGGCCGCATTCATGATGCTCTACACTGTGCAGTCGCTCTCCTCGACGCGCCGCTACACTAACGTCATGGAGGAGCACGCAGACGGGGGCTGGGGCCTGTGCCGCGGCGGCTACGACGGCGACGGCGTCATGGACGGCAGCGGCGGGCTTGCGGCGAAGGCGTCCGAGAGCCTCGTGCAGCTCGTGCCAGCAGGCGTCATCGCGTTGACTTACACCTCCACGGCACCCTCAGCTGGGCCGACGCCCCACCCCAGAAACACCGCCGCCTTGATGGCAACTAACACCGCCTTCGCCGCTGCTGAGGCGCTGACGGACAGCGTACGACAGACCGCTACCAACACCCCAAACCACTCCGCGCTTTCCGCCGGCACCGTCGCGACGACTACCTGGGGCGGAGCGCCGCCGCCGCCCGTCGCGGAGATGCACACGAGTCTCGTACCAAACTTTTCCCGCTCCGCCGAGGCAAACTCGATGGGCAGTCGGATGGAGTTTTTGCACGTGGAGGGAGACGGAACAGTGCGCACCTCAAGCTACGCCTTTGGCCGACAGAAGCACGCGAGCTTTGCGAAGCAGCGGGCGGTGGGGCTGGCCTGCACGGAGCTACTTCAACCCTTGCAGCAACTCTACGGGTCTTTGGTGCGTGTCGCAGTGCTGCCCACGTGGCGAACACGACCAATTGAGCTGGGCCATCACACCGGCAAGCAGCCGCAAGTGGTCGAGGTACTGCTGAACGCTTCTCGCCGCTATCGACTTATCCTCCGCTTCACCAGCGGGGTGCTGCTGTCCGTCATGGTCGACCTCTCGGCTGCTGTGTACCGCGTGGAAAGCTACCTGGCCATAGGTCGTGCTACCCTGCTCTCCCTGCGACCGATACTCCCCATTCCTGAGCTCGACGCCGACGCTGCCAGCGTGATGTTGTCGCAGACGGCCATCGGCACCACAACGATGTTGCTGGCCGGACTCCTCGACTTTCCAAACCCTACCTCGCCCCCCGCTGGCAAGCCGCGGCGCCTCCTCGCGGCATCTCCGTCGTTTCTCGAAGAAGGCGAGGTGGACACGTGGAGGCGCACCAAGCTCTCGAAGGCCTCTCTCTCGTCGTCCGCGTCGTCGGCGGCGTCGGTGCCACCCTCAAGCTCGACAAGCTCGACCAATGGCGGTGTGAAGCAAGTACCGCTCTTTTCACCATCGCCACGGACGGTGTGGGGGGTGGTGCTGCTGCAGGTAGAGCCCTCCGGCTTGCAGGCGCGTGTCCTGACCATCGCACCGCTGTCTGACGTCGATAGTGTGAGAGGTGTGGCTGATGCGTTGGCCGCGGAGGCGCGGTCAGCAAGGGACGCCTACGGCGGAGATGCTAGTGGGTCACGCGCAGCTGGGCCGGCCTCCTCAGAAGCAACGAAGGTGGCGTCCAGTGCGGGCGACGTGTCGCCAGCAGCGGTGACCGAGGCGGATGTTAAACTTTTTATCACCGAAAAGTGTCCAGAGAAGCTCAAATTCATGCCCGCGCTGTTAAAGGCCACCCAGCAAGACGCTGGCCGGTTATTGACGCAGCTGACGGCTAAGTACGGACCTCTGGAAAAGACCGTCAGTGGACCTCAGTGCTATACAATGGCGGCAGAGGCAACAGGAAAGAATGCGGCTGACGCACCGTTGACGCCCCCAAGCGCACCGAAGGAAAACGCGATGCGCAGCCTTTCGTCGGCGTCTCCCAGCCCTTCCGTCCTCCGCAGCGGGTGTGTGACGGAGGCAGGAGACGTGGTGCTCCTCCTTGCCGCCCAGAGTGACTGCATGGCAGAGTCTTCAGACTCAGGCCTCGGCTCCGCGGCGGCGGCGGTGGCTGTCGTGCGCATCCGCCCACCTTGCCTTGAGACTTTTGCGCCTGTGCAAAGGTTAGTGGCCGCCGGCTGCTCACAGGTGCCCTTTGTGCCGGTCTCAGCCAAGTACACCGCCATCCCCGCAGCACTGCAGCAGCGTTGGTGGCCGCAAAGCTCTCCTGCCTCTCTCTCGTCATCTGCTCCGTCCACGCAGGGCTTGTCCGCAGACGTTCAAAGCGTGTACACAGCGTTTCGCTTGTGCTGTCGCGTCAGTGTGCGTCTTCGGGAGACGAGGGCGGTGCAGTGCAAGGTGGTAGGTACAGATCCTGCAACCCCTGCACACGTCCGCGTGCGCAGCCCCCTCACGCTTGAGGAGGAAGCAGCGTCCGGCCTCACGGCGTCGCAGTACTTCGTGTTGCCAGACGGTGTGGCAGTGGCGGCGGAGGCAACATCAGCGGGGCGGTCGATCGAGGCACCACTTCTGGTGGATGAAATGAAGGGAATGTTGCAGGTCAACAACGACGTTGTCGTCGGCGTGCTGAGTCGAAGTGCCCGCCCCCAGCCCCGCGAGAGGGACGCCTCTTCGCAGCTACCCGCCACAAAACCACCAACGTCGTCGCCCTCCTTATCTGTTGGTGTGTCGCACGCGCAGGTGGAAAGCGCGCTTTACTTATACGGTTGCCCCGCCGTGCAGTCTTTGGCAGCGGCGACATGCACTGCTGAACCTGGCAGTCCGTCAGCCTCTTCTGCAAAGGCTAAGCCCCCTTCTGCTTTTAAGCTGGAAGCCGTTCTATCAAGCGTGGAAGCATTTTATCTTAGCACAAGCGGCGAGGTGGTGGTGCTGCGCCGCACTGACTCACCGATCGCGTCTTCTTCGGCGCCACAGGGGCCCGCAGCACAGATGCAAAAAAGCAAGGGCAACACGGCAGAAAGTACCGCCTTCCAGGGCGTTCGCTTTGAGCGCTGGCTGCGCTGCTTTCCCACCGGTGACAGCAGCGGCAGCAGTAACGACGGCGCTGCTCCAGCCTCTCGCCGTGATGGCGTCTCGCCTGCGCCGGAGGGTCAATCGGAGAAGACCGATCACGGGTACTCTTACACGCAAGATTTGACGTGGTGCCCGCCGTGCAGCCACTCTCGAGGCTCCGCGTGGGGCGATAACTCGTCCCTCACGGCGGTGACCACGATGGAGGTAGCGGGAGCCTGGGAGGCGAACGTGGTGGGCCTTTCCACGGCAGCGAAACTGGCCAGCAGCCGCGCCGACACCCGCCCAGTCCTGTACTCGATGTCCGACAACTCCTTTATTCATCTTCGTCAGGTGCCGCTTCGCAGAGGTGGGGATGTGGAGCGCCGACCGACGGAGTCAGCCCAGCGTGACAAGCGCAAAGATGCGAATTTTTGGAGCCATGATGGCACAAAGGGCGTCTCCACCGCACTCGCCGGAATGCCGCAGTACCACCCCGACGCGGTGATGCAGCTCATCGGCATGGCGCGATGGTCTGTCCTCGCCAAGGTCCTGTCCCTCGTCCTGAGCTCGGCAAAAGCGGCGTTAAGCGCTGCGCAACCGCCGTCCACCAGCAGCTCTGAGCCACTGGCGTTTCTCTTTTCGCAGCCCCCAGACGAGCTTGCGCGGCGCCTCTGCACTTCTGCCGTTGCCCGGGGCTTCCGAGATCGACCCCAGGTCGTGCAGTACGACGACATGCTTCACCGTGTGACGCCTCCCCGGCTCTCCGCAGAGGCGCTGCAGGACGATATCGAGACGGGCGTGGCGACGGCAAAGGCGACGACGTCTTCCACGGCTCCCGCCGTAGCCCGTCGCCTGTACGACCTCACCGCGACCTGTGGCAGCCTCTTCACAGACCTCACCGAGGTGCTGCCGCAGGTAACTCTCACCGGCCTCTCGAGTCATGAGCAGCTGAACTTGCTGTGCATCGTGCAGTCCCTGCGAGACACGCTCCCACTGAGCCGCAGCGTCGACGAGGCCGCTGCCCGGTACCTTTTCTTCACTCGCCTCATGAGCCTGGGACGCCGTCTACGGCTCCCGAACATCGACATCTCCGCCGCCGGTGCCGCCGCTGCCGCCGCTATCCCAGGCGTCCCGATCAACTCTGTTCTTTACTTCGAGGTGGGCCGCACGGCCACGCGCACCGTGTCGACGGCGGCCTACCTCTGGGCCGCCATGTCCGACTCACAATCTACGCTGGTCTCAATGCTGTTTGACAAGTCGAACACCATGTATCTTGACGGTGGCGTCGGCGCCAACTCAGCAAACCTCGGCGCAGGCGAGGTGACGTGGGAGCAGGTGGAGCAGTCCGGTGCCGCCTTTTGGCTGCGATCCGCATCAGATCTGCGCGCGATGGCGGACCGTGTCGCGCGACATCAGTATCAGCGCAACAAGGAGCTGACGGCCTGTGCGCTCATGTACTGCACGGCGCGCAAGGTCAGTACGCTGGCTGCGCTAGCCAAGGCGCAGAACAACATGCGACTCCATGCCTTCTTCAGCCGCGACTTCGCCCATGATGAGCACCACCGCGCCGCTGCCTCGGCAAATGCCTACGCGGCCATCAGTAAGAACCTTCCCCACTACGGTGCTGCGTTTTTCCTCCTGGCGGGAGATGTGCGAAGCGCTGTGCAGGTGCTGCTTCAGCGCTGCCGCGACCCGTCTCTCGCGTTATTCGTCCTTCGGGCGGCAGGCGAGGACATGGAGGAGGCGGCTGTGCTTTCAGGAGAGGGCCACGGCGATGCTGCCAATCGCGACGCGTCTTTATCGAGGAGCAGTGCAGCGCCGGCGGAGACGTTGCTGCAGTGGTACGCGAAGCAGCGTGCATCAGAGGCGGATGCGTGTGGCCCGCTGGACATGTGGGAAACGGCGTGTCTGAGCTGGATGGACGTCACGCAGCAGACGACACCTGATGTTGCGGTGCAGCGACGCATTGCCGCACTGCAGCGCATCGCCGCCCACCCGACAGCGCACCCGGAGGCACTGTGTGCACTGCGCTACGCCCGTGATGGTGTCGCCGCGCTGGCCTACCGTGGCAATCAGTTCCTGTCCGCCGCCAGGGAGGTGGTGTGTCTTCTGCGATTAGGTCGGTACTGCCTCGCGCACCGCCTCAACCTCAACGGTTACCTCCACTACCGAGATGCAGAGGAGCTGCTGCGTGGCCTGCGTGCGGAGGCCGCACGCCAGCAAGGGCTGAAAAACGGCGACGCTGACACTACCTCCGTTGCTTTGACCCGGCAGGGCGGCAGCGCACGCCGGCCAACAGCGCAAGCGAAAATGGCTGCAGACTACAACACAGGCACGCTGACGTTTTGCGGCTTCGATAGCGACGACGAAGACGACGGTCATGACGATGGTGGTGGCGGTCGCATAATGCGGTCGCGGGCTGGGCAGGCGGGCAGCAGCGTGGGTGGTGAGGCAGCGGTTGCGCAGGATGCCGTGGAGGAAGAGACTTTTGTGTTGAGTGACGAGGCAGCCGCAGCGGTGCAGGCGGAGATGCAATACGCCTACGCACGCACAGGCGCGTGGCAGGGTCCAGGCGCCGACACCGCCGGACCGCGGATGGCGGCATTGTCCACCGCAGCGGCGACGTCCACCTCCTACGAAGATGTGCTGCGACACATGCTCCTTTGCTTCACCGCGGCCTCCTCCTTCATGTCCACCTCTACTGTTTCGTTGAGAGAAGCGGTGGAGGGTGCGACGACCGCAGCGACCACGCCGTCTCTCGCTGGGACCTCCCACGGCCCCTTTCAAGAATTGCTGACACAGCTTCTTCGCCGACTCATTTCGGATATGCCCGGCGGTAGACCGACGGATACGGAAACCGTTGTGTCGTATGCTCGGCGTGCAGGTGCCCCAGCTACACGAGCGTCTTCGAGGTCGCCGGCCGAGGAGTTGCTGTCCTTACCTACGCCGCTTGGTGGTGGTGCTGCCGATGCTGGTGAGTCGACGACTGCGTCGCCTCCCGCTTCTGCAAGCACGAGTCGCCCGGAATTAAACGGTAGCATTCGAGAGCCGCTGAAGTGCGCAGCGGAAGGCTGGTACTCGCTCTGTATTCCTTTACTCCACCTCCTTCTTGGCAAGGTCGCCCTTCAGGAAGCCAACTACCTCGTCCTACTGTGCCTTCAGCGCATCCCTGTCTCTGCAGAAGGTGTTCTCGAGGCAGCCGAGAAGGCGGGACTGCTACGTGGCATCTTCAGTTGCTCGGCAGAGGGTGGTGCATCGTCGATTACTCCCAAGAAGCTGTCACCGCTGTATCTTCCCCTCATCGCCTTCTTTCGCCTGTTAGGGCAGTACATTGTGCACGACTACCGCGAGGCCTGCGAGGCTGAAGAGGAGCAGCAGGGTACGCGTGTGGGCGCCAGCAAAACAAGCAAGATTCTCGCGCATAAGCTGGGCGGCATGGAGGCTCGAGAAAACAGCGGCGTTGACGGAGACGCCGGCGATGACCCAGTACATCAGAACATCTTTGATGCATTAATGGCTGCTGCTGCAGTCGCAGAGCGGTCAGCTTCGCAAAGTGGCGCGTCATCGCCAGGCCTGCGTGACGGCGGTGCTCGTCGATCGACCTATCCCTTTGACGGCAAGGGCGGCAGCTCAAACACAACGGAGGGTGCGGATGATGAGGACGTGCTCGGCGGAGATGGCAGTATGTCGTCCGTTACTGCCGACGCGCAGGTCGCTTTCCTGCTCTCCTGCTGTCAGTCGCAGCTGCAGCTGCGCTTGTTGGAGCATCTGCGGCAACTGACACGGGCGGAGCTGCAGGCGGCGGTCCACACCCCTACCACCCAGCGCGCCGTCGACGCTGGCGTTCTCTACTCCGACCCGCTCTCCCCAGGCCAGCAGGCTATGCTGATACAACGCCGCGTGTTGCTCGCCACGATGCTGCTGGACGTCACTGCGCAGTGGGTATCGCTGTCGGAGGAAACAATGCTGCGGCTTTACACGGCACTGCCGCAATACTCGCCTGGGCCACTAACGGACCCTAACGGGGTGTTTCTGGAGGTGCGCATGGATGTTCTGCGCATGCGTGCTGTCTTGGTGACGCTGCTGGCGGGCCCGCGTGGGGTGACGGAGGCCGCTGCCGTGGCAGCCACGTTAGAGAGCGCCGATGGTTCTACATCGCAGCTGACGGGCGGAGAAGGCCAGCCTCCTGCCCTCGTGTCACAGACAAATCAAACGATGGCTTCCGGCATCGGCAGCGCCAGTCAAGGCATGTCCACAACGACGTGGTTAGAGGAGAACACACTTATGCTGTTAGAGTTGTGCACCACGCAGCTAGAGCTGTATTGGGCCTTGCCCTCGCATGCCTTGACGCAGTGCCGGGTTTTGGCGAGTCCAACCCGAGCCGCGTTGCGTCTTCTGCAGCGGCACACTGCATCGCATGCCACGGCGCGGAAGTTGTTGGGCGGCATGCTACGTCCCCTTCGCGAGTCGCCTGTCCTTTCTCAACGAAGCCACTCTGTACCACTGGCTTCGCAGCATCAGCAACAGCTGCAAGACTCTTCCCCTAGCTCTCCGCTGGGACGCGCACCCTCTGCCGCGTGGCCGGCAGGGAGTGAGACGCCTTCGCCTGTGCAGGCGAAACGCACCGATGAGGACCCGAACGAGATGTACTGCCCTGCCTTGTCCTTCCTGCAGCTCGCATGGATGCGCCGGCATCACACGCATGCCTTGCTCCGCTGGCTCCTTCTCGGTATCACACTCGATATGGGGCGCGACGAGGGGCAGCGTCCCTTGGTGACGGACCGGCTTATCTTGACGCAGCACAACCACGCTGTCACGGGCGTGCAGTTTGACGCGTCGAGCTGCGACAGCGTCGTGTGCACGTCGGAGGCCGGCACCTCCGTTGGCCACGGCGTCCGCGAGCTCCTCGCCGGCGACAATGAGGAGGCGCTCTCGGTCCG
>JASAOD010001860.1:0-56219 GCA_030849845.1 Crithidia brevicula | reverse complement strand
CTTCGCGCAGCTGCGTGTGGCTGTAGCCCCAAGCACTCACTAAATTCGATGGGCTATATGTAAAAGCACTGTTTTATGTGCGCGCGATCCATATGCTAGCAGCTGCGCTTCCCGATTCACTGCAACCTGTGCAATATCTACTATACCATGTGAGTTGCCTCTCCGCATCTTTACTGGGTGTTGCTTTCTCTATTATTATAAACTCAAGAAAAAAGTATTATTATTATTCTCAGATCGGCGGTGTGCAGCTAAGCGACGAGCACTGCATCGTCTCCTCTTTCATGCCGCCGCTTCTAATGCCCTTCTCGATTGTTTCTTTTTTTTGTTTTTGTGTTTCACCTCTATTTTTTTCTTCTGCAATTGTAGTTCATATTCTGTTCGCGTATCGAAGATGTTGCCACTGCAACTATTATTATTATTCCGGGTGTGTGCTCGTGTGCGCATGTCGATGTGTGTGCGATGCCCCCCACGAGGGGTTTCTGCCGAGTTCTGTACGGGTGTGCTGGGCTGTCAGCAACGATCTTTACGTGCTGCGCAGCAACCTGCAGTCTATGCGAGACGCCAACAACTACTTTACTGTAACTTTTTTCTTTTTCTTTCTACCTATTTCTGGAAGGCGCGTTGCGAACCTCTCCTTTCCATGAAAGCTGTTTTTCCTCCGCGTTTTTTTTTTTCCGTCAAGTCGTCCTTCGATGAGTTCCGTTCTCTCACACCTTTGAGTTGACAAAGAAAAGCGCTGCAGGATCGCTAAAAAAAAGGAGAATGAAAAATGATGAGGCGCAAAAAAAAAAAAAAGAGCAGCTGAATGTGCTCGTGGTGCCCCTTGCAATCTCTCCTTACGATTGCGTTTGTATCCCTGGCGGACCCGCTTTATTGATACCGTGCAGCTGGCGTCGTGGGATCAAGCCTTACGGCATCGCACAACAAGAAGAAATGTAAAGCAGCTCATCCCCTTCGTCACCGAGGCAAGCCGTGTTAAATGCAGGATACGCACCGCCCTTCTCCAACTACGCTGTGGAGCGTGGACGTCTTTGTGCTGTTCACAGAATATTGTTGTCATCTTTTTTTTTATAATTGAAGGCTTTTTTGACCTCCGCTCCCCTTTGCTGTGCTCAACATTCACATTTGCCTCTCCCAACAAGCTGACGCACAACCACACACACACATTCATCGTCACCAGCTACAATTTTTTTTTGAATCACCCCTCCTCCCTCATCATCATGCAGCAGTGGCAACTTCCGAAAGGCGGCTCCGGCGTCGACAGCCTGACGCTCCACAAGGACGTGCCGATCCCGACCCCAAGCGGAGCGCAGATGGTGGTAAAGATGAAGGCGCTCTCGTTGAACTACCGGGACCTCATGATTGCCAACAGCACCGCCCTGGGCGACACCGTCGACGAGGTGGTGCCGCTGTCCGACGGCGCTGGCGAGGTGACGGCGGTGGGCCCGGCCTGCACGCGCCTCAAGGTGGGGGATCGTGTGGCTCTCACGTTCAGCCTCAATCACCTGGAAGGCGACTACAACGAAGGACCTGGCCTCCTGTGCTCTCGTGGTGGCAGCTGCCACGGTACTGCCGCGGAGTACGTGCTGACGGAGGCGGGCGACGCGGTGCGCATCCCGGACTACATGTCCTACGAGGAGGCTGCGGCGCTGCCCTGTGCGGGTGTGACCGCGTGGCTGGCGCTGAACAGCGGTGAGAAGCGCCTGGTGCCGGGCAGCACGGTGCTGGTGCAGGGCACGGGTGGCGTCAGCTCCCTGGCGGCGCAGATTGCGCACGCTGCCGGGTGCCGCGTGATTGCGCTGTCGTCCAGCGAAGCCAAGATGAAGGACCTGCTGCGCCTCGGCGCGGTGCAGCCCGGCGACTGGGTGAACTACCGCGAGAACCCGAAGTGGGGTGAGGCGGTGCGTGCGCTGACGCCAGACGGCCGCGGCGTGGACGTGGTGGTGGAGGTGGTGGGCATGTCCTCCATCAACGAGTCCTTCACCGCTACGCGTCGCCGTGGCGTCATCTCCGAGGTCGGTCTCCTTGACATGGCCCCCACGGAGCCCTTCAACCTGGGCCTTGTGCTGATGAAGCGCCTGCATCTGGTGGGCGTGCAGGTTGGCCCACGCCGCGACTTTGAGGACATGCTGCAGCTGATGCACCTGCACGAGATCCACCCCATCCTAGACGCTAAGCGCTTCACCCTGCCGCAGCTGAAGGAGGCCTTCGAATACCTGAAGAGCCAGAAGCACTCGGGCAAGATCATCGTCACGGTGTAAGTGGCATAAGTGCAGTTGTGTGTGCTTGTAGCTCACTGCTGCCTTCTTTTTTTCTTTCTCCTCCTGTTGAATTCGATGGGCTATATGTGAAAGCACTTGCTCATGTGCGTGCGATCCATAAGCTAGCAGCTGCGCTTCCCGAATCACAGCGACCTGTGCAAACTCTACTATACCATGTGAGTTGCCCCTCCGCATCTGTGCTGGGTCTTCTTGACTGCCACCGGTAGTATTATTATTATTATTATTTTTCCGCACCGCGTCTTCACTCTCTTTTGCTGTACTTCACTGGGGGTGGGTGAAGGGAATGCTACGGAGGCGTGAGCGACCAGAGAAGGAACTGTGAAATCCAAAAGGATTTCTGTATATCCCTTTGACGTTTGCTTTTTTTTTAAATTATTATTATTCTCTCTTTTCTTCTTTTTCTGAATTTCCTATTCCTAACTTCTTCTTTTTTTTTCTTTTGTTTGTTTGTTTCACTTCTTGTTCTTGGCATGCCGTGTGCATTGTACCGAGGCTGCGATAGGTCGCTCAACTTCTATCCGTTTTTGGTTCTTTCTGCGTGCAACTAGAATCTGGTGAACACAGTTTAAAAAAAAAAAAGCATATACGCTATAGTCTGCTGCGTCTGCTTAGTGACTGAAGGCTTGGGGGCCGTATGTGGCAACTGGGAATCGTTCTTGTTCTTGCCTTCATGCGTGTGTGCGCGTACTGCTTGAACGACGCAGCAGCGGGAGGCGTGCCAGTTTTTTTTTTAGCGCTGATGTGTTGTTGTTGTTTTTGTTGCTCTTAACGCTGCCCGCCAAAGCGAAAGAAGAAGATGAAGTGCGTCGTCTTCTTCGTGCTCACGTCTTTGAACGCCACAATATATCTTTGTGTTCTCTTTGCTGTTATAGTGACAACGTCCCTCTCTTCTCTCGCTTCCTCTTTCTCTTCCAGCTATCGCCCACAGCTTGTCCACTCCGTCTTGTATGGGTGACAATGCAGCTATCCTAACTAATAGAGTATGTTGTTGTTGTTGTCGCTTCTACTGTTGAATTACTATTGTTATTATTTTCCTACGTTGTACTTTTTAGAGGGGTACACTCAGTTCAGTTGTCCTAAGCAGAAGAAGGCACATCTTACGCAATCTTCGTCCCTTGTGAAGCAGAACAAGGGAAGAGAATACGTCAAGTACGTTGTGTGGAATGTCAATGTTGGTGTCAAGCGTGCTGGCGGAGGTGGAGGCCGATGTGCGTAGTCACTTCGCTCTTCACATCGCCCATCACGGATCGCCCTCCGCGCCGCCGCCGCCGACCTCTCTCTCGCTGCTGACGCCAGAGGACTGGGCGGCTGTGCTGCGGCCCCTCGCCCCCGACGCGGATCTCACGGCCACAGGAACCTATAGGGATCTCCTCTGCTACACCCAGATGCGCTGTGCAGAGCTGCCCATGCGACTGCACATGGAGGCCCTGCAAACCCGTCGCTACGAGCACCTGTTAAGGCAGCACATGCGAGAGCTGGTGTCCGTGAGCGAGTTCGTTGCCCTGGTCCGTCAAACACCACCCACACTGGTTGCAGCGCCTCGCGGAGGTGCGGACTCGCAGCCGCAGCAGCAGCAGCAGCAGTCCGCGTCGACCGAGACCGCCCAGCTTCCGAGTGACGTGCGTGTGCTGCTGGCACCAGAGGAGGTGGGCCGCCGTCTGGACCGTGCGGCGGTGCGGATTGGTGAGCTGGAGGCGCTGCTGTTGCTGGACGCGGAGGCCAAGGTGCACTGTTGCCAGCGCATGGTGCTGCTGAGCGCCTTCGTACGTTCGCTACTGCGACGCGTTCAGCGCGAAGGGAAGGGGGAAAAGGCCGTCTTAGGAGCGAAGCGGAGCCGATCAGAGGAGGCGGAGGAGAAGCACACGGTCGAGAGACGTGTGTGAGAGGAAAGAAATGTGAGAAGTGAGAGAGAGGAGGCAGACGGATAGTGATGCATGAGGAGCAGAGAGACTGCTGGACGAAAGAAGCACCATTGAGCGTGCGCACACAACCGCTGCGGCGCTGCTGCTCATCTTTGGGGGAGCTCAACTCCACAACCTCTTGTACAGTACCAGTGTTAATAGCTGTTGATTTACACACGGCAAAGCATTTAAAAAACATTATAATAATAATATAGGGTAAAGTTTAGCAGCTGACATTGCGCCTAGTTCTGATAGTAGCGATGCCGTGGACACGAATACGCTGCGCTGGTGGTGGGACTTTCATTCCCCAACGGCCTTACACAATAACGAAGAGCACAGAGAGGCCAATGAGTATCTCATGGACCGTCGCCTCTTTTTTTTTTTTTTCTGATTGTGGTTAGTTGGTGTTCTGATGAAGTTGGTTCCCTTTTGTCGCTCTTGGTTCCCAGACGCAACTCCCCTCGCACTGCGCGGATCTAGTACCTCATACCACTCTCTCTCTCTCTCTCTTCTCTCATCATCTGACCGTTTCCGGTGTATTTGTGATTGATCTTCTCTCTTTCTTTCTCCCTTGGGGTTCCTCTTTCTATTCTCGTGCTACGTTGACTCAGCCACTTTTAATCTAAGGATAAAGATAGACAAGCTTGTCTTCGCCGATAAATAAGAGCAACATCACCAAAAAAAAAAAAAAAATCCCTGTCTTTTCACCTATCTCCCCTTTTTTAAGTCTTCTATATCTCTCTTTTTTTTTTCGCTGTTGCTGTTCTGTCACCATCTCTCCCTCACGTGCTTTTGCCCGGTGTTGCGTTTGTGTTTTGCCACGGACTGCAGGAAAAAAAAAAGGCATTTGCAGAAAGGAAAAAAAAAGGAACGGAACACACACCTGCGTCAATTCACTCACCAGATCACTTTTTTTTCTGTTTTTGTTTTCTTCATCCTCTTCTTGTCTCAAGAACACCCTGCAATCGAAATTCTGCACACACGCATTCTCTCTCTATATATATAACTAAACCTCTCTGTCATTACCCTCACGTATAGCACAGATTATAACTGTTTGAGAGAACGACAGCGGCTTAAAAAAAAAAAAAAGAGAAGAAAAAGGCACGTGCAAGCAAGTGATTGAACGATACAACAACCTTGTCACTGATAACGAACAGTCTATAACTAAACCTTTTCAAAAAACAAAAACAAAAAACGGTTTTTCTTTTATTATTTGCCGCCCCTATTTATCCTCTTCTTGTCACTGAAAGCGAAAATTTTAAATTCCACTCAGAAAAGGGTACAGGTAGTTTTACTATAAAGGAAAAAAAGATTTAGCGCAAGTCCTCACCACTTTCCCTTTTGGCTTCACGCTATCCACAATTACACAGATAAAAAAAAGTAAAACACCAAAAACCTTCTCAGGTAACTTTTTTGTCTTTTTCTTTGCATCTTACCAATCGTGCTCTTTGTTTATCCTCTTCGACCAAAACAACGAAAAAAAAGGATTTATACGGACACAGCTCCATGCAAACGACGCAGATGAGCTACTTGGAAGAAGAAAAGAAGGAGAAGTCGGACTCCAATGAGCCGGTGGAGGGCAGCGCCGGCTACATGTTCGATGGCGAGGAGTCGAGCCCCATGACAAAGGGCGTACGCCAGATGATGGCGGGTGAGGCAGATGCCACGGCATGCGACCGCGCCTGCAACATCATCGCCGTATTTCTGCTCTTCGCCATCCTCGTCACCTCGATCATTAGCATCGCCGCTGGTGCCTGCTGTCTCGCCTCGCTCTCCGGCAAGTCCTTCAAGCACTTTCCCTTCCTTTTCGCCTTCGGTGTTTCACCGGTGGTGCTGGGCTGCATTTGCTTTGTGCTGGCCGTGATCATCCTCGTCTTCATCTCCGTCTGTGCGATGGGACTGGCGAACTACGGCATGTGCTGCTACGGCACGACGCGCTGCCGCGGAGCCATGCGGGTGTGCCTGCTGGGCGTCTTCCCGTTCATCGTGTTCATTGTGTTGCTGGCGATGTGCATCCTTGGGTTCACGATGTACAGCCTCAGCCAGCAGATCCCGCCCTTGGACAAAAATTACACGGAGATCGAAGGGCTCTCGGGCCCCATCATGATCGTGCGCGACGCGAACGGCCTCACCCACGTGAAGGCGAGCAGCCGTCGTGACGCCTACGTGGGTCAGGGCTTCGCCGAGGCACAGGACCGCCTCTTCCAGCTCGAGTTTCACCGCGTGGTGGGCAAGGGTCAGCTGTCCCGACTGGTCGGCAACGACGGCGTGGCAACGGACAAGTCCATTCGCACGTTGAACCTCCGCGCCGCGGCCTACGCGATGTGCAATGTCACGAACGCCAAGGAGCTTGACCACTTCCAGGCCTTTGCGGACGGCGTCAACCTCTATCTGACGCGGGTCTCGAAGCGGCCGGTCGAGTTCTTCTTTATGAGCCGGCGTCCCCTCTACTTCCACAACCCCGACCCCTTCAGCGCCGTGGACCTCTGCCTCACCGCCCGCCTCTTCCAGTGGCAAATGAGCTCCAACATCGACGCCGAAGGCTCGCGCTTCTCCATCTGGGCCGGCACGAACCGCACCTATGACGAGACATCCGAGATGTACCCCGACTTCTCCAGCCAGCCCAACACCATCCTCGACCAGACGCAGATGCTGAACCTGCTCGAGCCGCTCTGGAACCCTGACGCGAGCACCTCCCTCACCGCGGATGAAATCGCTGCCAAGCAGAGCGCCTTCCTCACCTCCACAGGGCAGGCACAGGCCTACAACATCGCAGCGGAGCGCGCCACCTACGACTACATCATGGCCGTCCTGCGCACCCAGCTGCAGGCCGCCGCCGCCAGCAGCAGCAGCAGCAGCGTCAGCAAGAGCCTCGCCGCCAAGGCGCTCGGCTCCTTCCAGCTCAGCGCGGATGCTGAGACGACGCGGCCGTACTTCCGCGACATGGCAGAGCGGACGGTGTTTGCCTACCGCTTCATCCAGGCCAGTAACGCCTGGGCGGTGCGGGATGCCGCGGGCAACGCGATGGCGGCCTCCGACCCGCACCTCACCATCAACCACCCCTCCATTTGGTACTACGTGCATCTGAGCTTCCCTACCGAGAGCGGCATTCCGTACGATACAGCGGGCGTGGGCCTCATCGGCCTGCCTGGCGCCCACATCGCACGCACGACGAGTGTGGCGTGGGGCATCACCATGAGCATGACGGACCTGCAGGACCTCTTCGTCTTCCCGCCTACCTCGCTTTCGGGGCTGCCGGAGAACACGTACATGTACGCCGGTGAGCGGCGCGTCTTTGTCGATCGTCTCGAGCGCATCGAGGTGAAGGGCAAGAAGGATATCGTGCTGAACGTGCAGGACTCCATTCTCGGCCCCGTGGTGTCGGAGATGCTGGGCATGCCGTCCATGCTGAAGGTGGCCATGTTTGCCGTGCCGCTGCGACACGACGATAACGAATCCGTCGGTGCCCTCATGAGCCTCTCCGACCCAGCTGTGGACACCGCGGAGAAGCTGATGACGAGCCTCATGAAGCTGCGCGCGCCGGGCTTCTCGATTCCGATTGCCGATGTGAGCGGCAACCTCGCCTACACGGTGACCGGCCAGCACCCGCAGCGCAAGGCTGGCCACACCGGCCTCTTCCCCACGCTCGCCCTCGACGCGCCGGACCTGCTGTGCCGCATGATGATGGCCTCCAGCGGCACCAACGTCCCGGACACCGCGGACTGCGACCTGGCGACGGTGATGGCCAACATGGCCAGCAACGGCATCTCCGTCAGTGCGTCCAGCTTGAACCTCACGGCCCTCATGCCCCTCATTACCCGCCGTCTGCAGGCTTCCACGTGGTCCACCTACGTTCCCGTGACGGTGGACGCCGCTTTCACCAGCGTGCCAACAGCCCTGGTCCCACACGTCAGCATCCCCTTCGACGGCACAGCCGCGAACATCTCCTGCGCCAACCAGAAGATCACCCCGAGCGGCTACCCGTACTTCCTGGGCGCCGATTACGCGTGGCCCTACCGCGGGGCCCGCATCCAGGACCTGCTGGCGGCCAATCAAGACGCGCTCTCCACGCAGCAGCTGCACATGAACATCCAGCTGGACAAGCAGAGCAACATGTGGGTGAACGAGTATCGTCCCATCGTCGCCAGCGCCGCCTTCACCGCTGCAATTGCCGACGACAGCCTCGCCACGACGTGGGCGGCGCGCCTGCTGGCCTGGGACTCGCTGGCCTCCATCGGCAGCCTCGAGACGTCCTTCTTCTGGCTGTGGCTGCAGCGCATGGCAATTCTGCCCCGCGACGTGCTGGCCGCCACCGGGTCGGAGCGCTGGCCGCCGGCGCGCCGGTACATGATCCGCATGCTGACGACGCCCTCGGCGCGTATGACCGCGGAGTGTGCGGACTACATGCAGAACTGGACCAGCACGCAGCCGTGCATGGACTTCGCGATTGCGACCTTTAAGGCAGAGGCCAACGATGCCGGCACGGACTTCAAGGTGGAGTGGGGCAAAGACCTGAACCGCATGCACGGCCTGCATGAGATGCTGTCGACGAAGTTCGTCCACCCCGTCTTTCAGCGCGAGATCACCAAGGGCGGTGACCAGAGCTCCGTCGATGTCTCGCACAACTCCATCAACGGCAAGATGGAGTCGACGCAGGCAGCCAGCATGCGACAGCTGTACGACATGTGGAACTCGACGCACTACATGTACTTCCAGCTTCCAGGTGGCAACAGCGGCAACCCGTACTCGAAGTTCTACGACAACCTCCTGTACATCTATGAGAAGGAGGAGTACCTCCACGTCCCCTCAGATCATACCAGCTTTGGCGAGATCGATGTGCTGCACAAGCAAATGTTGAGCCAGTAAGCCAACAAGGCCTTTTTTTCAGTGTGTGTGTGTGTGTGTGATTGTTGTGCTTTCTCCTCTTCCTCTCCTCATTCTCATTTCCCATTGGCTTCATTGTTTCTTGCTAACGTATTTTCTTATAAATGACTCTTAATCGATTCGCACCTTTCTTTTAATCCTTTCTTTTTTTTTAAGTACCGTGAATGGTCAGCTTATTGAGCACGTGAGCCCCGCTCACTCATTCGGCCTCTACTAAGAATACGGTCATACGCACACAAACACACACACACGCACATAGCGTCTTTAAACAAGCCAAGAAGAAAAACAAAGCGAATATGCTGACTCAGTATTATTATTATTATTCTATTTATTTTATGGTTCGGTTTAATTCACCTCAACTGCTTCACCGCACCCGGCATGTGCACACACACACACCTGCGTTTGTATGTCTGTGTGTGTGTGTGTTTGTGTGTGCGTGTGAGAGAGTCGGCTGTCAGCGGTATATGCGAAACTGACGTCGATGCGCGCCGCTGGCACTTGTGCTTTCTCCCCTCATAAGTAACATTTTCCCTTCTTTCGTCTTTTCAGGTTTCACTTGAAATTTCTTTAGAACTACGCGTCGTAGCTTGTTCTTTATAAGAACAAACAAAAAAAAAAAGAAGCGAAAAGACCCAAAACAGCCGGCTAATTGTTCCCTCTTCTTTTTTTTTTCCCTTTTTCCTTGACCAGCGATGGTGTGTGGATGCGTGCGTATGTCCTTGACTGATGTGCGCACCGCAGACACTCGCCGGCGCGTCTTTTCTTTCTTCTTTCGGTGTTCCTTTTTTTTTTTTTTGGTTTGTTCAGTTGTATAGCAGTCGCGTAAGAAGGCAGGTCGTCCCCATACTGAACTCTTTTTCTTTATTTATTTATTTCTTTGTAATTTCTTTGGGTTTTCTTTTCTCCTTCTCTTTTGTTCTTTCTCAGCGATCGTGCGTTCGGATGGAGGAGGATGTTGGCCCTTCTGCTGTCGTACGCGAATACATACTCTGCGTACATTCTCTTCTACTTGAATGAAAAGAGCAGAAGCCAACAGCAACAACAAAATCCCGCTCGCCTCTTCTTCTTTGTTTGGTTTGTTTTTCACTAGCACTTTCATTTGCCTCGTCGTATTCTAACCTACTTGGAAACGTCCTTCTCGTTTTCCCGTTTATCTTAATACTGATAACGTGAAGCAGTCACACGATGACCAGCTTCTCCCTCTCTCTTCTTGTTTTTTCTTTTTTGCTTTTCACTCTCATTTTTTTTTCTGGGCAGCGAGAATGTGAGCTGGGAATGGCCCACGCGACTCGGCTGTGCAGCCTCAAAGGCAACATTACACAATTCGCTTTATTCTATGTGTTCTTCTTTCTGACCGCTATGAACACACATGACAAATCCTTGTCATCGTTGATGCTGTCGCCGGCGAGTCTGTAAAGTAAAACTGCAAAGGACGCAAAAAGTGGGGGCAATACGTGCCGCTCCTCTTCTCCGCCCTTTTGCAACTCTACAAGCAGAGCAAGAAAACCAACAACAACAAAAAAAACGATCTCTCTCTCTCCCTCTCGCTATCGCTATTTTCCTCATGACCAGATATAAATTAAAATTTCCTGGCAGAGGTCACATGGCGAATTCATAGCGGTCTTACATATATTTCTTTTCTTTTTTTTTTCTTTTTTCTTCTTCGTCTACGTCATGCGTATTCCCAAATAGATCTAGCCGTGGCGGAGGGCACACGTTGACTCTCCGCTGCACTTCATCTTTCTCGGCGTATGGCTATTCGCTTATGGCTTATTTATTTTTCCTAAAACGTCCGGTTCGTTATTTTTTGATTTTTTTTCTCTTTCTTTGTTTCTCCTTAAGAAAAAGACGATTCTTTTTTGTGTTGTTTTCATCGACTACCGAGATGCTCCCTTTGCTGCTCCTCATGTCCAGGTGGAATACACTCTTGAGCCTACACACACAGCAGATCTTTTTTTTTTTTTGTCCGTGATGTATTTCGCACTCCGATTAATGAAAAAAAAATTTTTTTGCTGAGACTTGTAAAGCCAAAGAGACGAAAGAAAAAGAAATTTCAAATACAAAAGGTGCATTGCGCCTACTCTTGCTTTCCTTCCCCTTTTCAATCCTTACTTCATTCATTTTTTTTTTTTTATGAGTTGCGTGCCGTACTGCCACTCAACGTCCCACCTCACCATACACGAAATCGAAAACACATACTTCTATACCTAACCAGCCGCTGTAGCCAATTCATTGGCCGAAAGCAAACACACCCTTCATTTTTCAGTTTTTTTCTTCTTTTCTCATCTCTCTATCTGGATACTGTTCATGCAACTGCCCTTTTTCCCGTTTCAGACGCTCGTTAGTTTTCCCTTAATTTATTTTTTCCTACATTGTTATTTCGACTTCTTTTCTGTGCTCTGTTCGGCCTTCACGTCCCTCATCATCGAATCACGTAGCAGACACACACATAACAACAACAAAGAAAAAGTACTCAACTATCATAGTTAAGATCAAGAAATGGAAGCAGTGATACGCTGCTTTCCTACACCGTTGACCACCGGCACGCGGCGTGGGAGAGTAAAAAGAGGGAGTGCGAGTTGATGAAGGAGAGAAGGGAACAACAAAAAAAAAAAACAGAGGGAGAGAGAGAAAGAGAGTTGCCACTCCACTGTTGCTACTAAGAATGCTGTCCGTTCTCCATCTCTCGCTCTCTCTCTCTCTGCAGTCATCCAATCGGTGTTGTCTCCTTGCTTCTGAAGCCCCTCAGCTTTGTGGCTGCCAGTGCAGTCATCGCCCATCCGCCCCCAACCCATCGTACATGCGCTCTCTCTCTCTCTCTCTATCTCTCTCTATTTCTTTCTCACTTTGTATTTATTTTACTTCCTCTTTTGTGTGCTACCTGTCTCGCTCTCTCTGAATGTGTACTATTTGTACCTGCTGTGGTACGCCCTCCCCCTCCTAATATATATATATATATATATATATATCCGCTACATTCATCACCGTAGTCCACCGTTCACATTGCTGTTGCTAACCTTTTTCTCTCTTTCTTTACTCCTTGGTTTTTTTTTTTTTGGTGTTACTGAGTTTGCACATCGCTGCTCTTCTGCGCGCATCTTTGATCAGCCAGGTACTGAAACGTTATCTGAACATCATCTTTCACACGCACACACCAGGCACTTACTGTAGAAAAAGGAAAGCACTGGGGGAAAAAAAAGGCAAAGAGATAATCGTACGTGGAAAGAAGGAATCGCAGATTCGCAGTGGGTGTCTCAGCATCACAGTTTCCTCTTTTTTCGTTTTTCCTTCTACTCACGAGTGACACAAACTTGTTGCCGTTGTAGTCCCTTCATCCGCTTTCACGTTTCAAACGACAACGTCGCTCCCCTCTGGTCACACACACACACATTCTCTTTCTCTCGATTGTTTGCTGCTGTTCTCCATCTTACGCGTCGGGTAATTACTTTTCATTCTTTTTTGTTTGTTATTTTAACTCCCTCCGACGCCCTCTTCTTAAACAGCAAGCCCTCCTTGTCTTTCCTTTGTAATCAGGTGTTGCACCAGGGTGAGCGCACCCTTTTTTTCTCTCTCTCTCTCTTTTTACAAAATCTGTAGCTGTAAACTGCCTGTGTTGTTAGTCTTTCTCTCTCTATATCTATCTATAAATATATATATATATCTTTCTTTTCTTTTTGTTCTCAGATTGTCAAAACGTCTTTGTTTTGTTCTTCTTACGCTCCTTTTTTTTTTTGGTTTGTTTTGTTTTCTCCTGCTCTCATCTGTAAAATTGGGACTTCTCTCTTTCTCTTGCATTGGTGCGTGCCGCTTCGTGTGTGTGACTGTTTATCTGTCGTCTTGCGTGTCTATTTTTTTGTTTGTTTGTTTGCTTAATCGAGCGATCATACTCACACACTTACACTCATCTTGCCTTTCTTCTCTTTGATAGCGACCAGTAAACAGACAACACGAGAAAGAGGGGAGGGTTTATCCTTATTGGCACATCCACAAGAGAGAAGGACAGCATCAACGAGAAGGTGAACGCTTCCGTATATCGTTCTCACACACCGCTCTCTTCCTCTTTCCCTCCCTCTCTTTTTTTTATGTGTGCTGCGTGAAGGGAGTGTCCGTGTGTGTATGTGTGTGTGTGCGTGCGCGTCTACACCTGTGGATACACGTAGCACGAAAAGGTAGTTATCTCTCTTTCCTTCTCTTTCTCTCTCACGCGAAGTGCTTTACATCCTGTGCCAGCAGCTGGGGGAATAGTTGAGGGTGCTGGTGTGAGTTAAGCTGGTGAATCTTATTTCTCCCCTTAAGTGATCGCTTCTTGTTGAGTTCACAACCCTTGTGCCTTCAAGTTGGCTTGCACACGGACTTCCTTAAATATATATTTATATTTGTATCGGTCATCTCGTTAAAAGCATATCTGTACGTTTTTTTTCTCTTCTTACACTGGAACGGATCCCTTCTCTCTGCCTTCCTTCGTTGTCTTTCTCAGTTTTACTTGCTTTCCCTTTCCTTTTTTTTTTTGGTGCGTGTTTGCGTTTTTTTTTTCACCTACGGACTGTGTGTTGTCGCAAAACTGATCTCCCAGCGCAACCGCATTTGCTTCTTTTCAATAATTGTTTTTTTTTCTCTTGTCTTGTCTGCGTGTTATCCTCGTTGAATATTCCTTCTTCTTTTTTTTTTCTGTTGTTGCTTCTACCACACGTTTATCGTTAGTTGCTGTTGCATCTTCTTTTGTTCTGTTGTTCCGTTGTTTCTTCCCCCCCCTCCCCGCGGCTCATCTGTGTACATCACGAGTCTCGTCCCATTCTCAGCTCTTTTGCCTCTTTGGCTCGCTCACACTCGCACTGCAGATCCCTTTCCTGATTCAACGTAGGCTGCCCCGGCCTTATCATTCCTGCCGTGTGTGTGTGTGTGTGTGTGTGTGTGTGTGTGCGTGACCGCCGTTAAAGACTTTCTTCTTCTTTTTTTTTCTTTTTAAATCCGACATCCTTCTTGTGCTTTCGTGGGGAGGTTCCCAGCAACTTCAGACCTCTCCTCTCTCTCTCTTTCTCTCTCTCAGTGCAGTTTCGCTGTGCCTTCAATATTTTCCTAGCACATTTATATCTATCTATATATATTTGCTTTTTTCTTTGGGTGCTCACGCAGTTTTTCTTTTTTTTTGTCACATTTACTTTCCATCATCTTTTTTATCGGCGTGTGCAGGTGGGTGCGCATTCCTTTCTTAGTTTGTTGTTTGTGTTTGGTTTTTTTTTCTTTTTTTTTTAATTATATTCTCGAACTGTTTCTTTGTTTTGCTGTTGTTTGTTTGTGTACGGGTTGTTCGTGGGTTTTTTTCTTTATTTATTAATTCCTTTTTTTTCTCCTTTTCTCCTGTGATCAATTCTTTCCAGAGTCTCCCTGGTGTCGCTGTTGTGCCCACACCGTCCATCGTTTCATTTTTGCCTTTCTTTTTCTGAACCTACTTCCTAAACTATTTACTATTTGTAAAACTAATTCCATCGTTTTTTAGAATTATCTTACCTTTTTTGTTTTTGTAGTTGTTTCTGTCTTTCTTCTCTATCTTTTGTGAAGGGCCGGTCATTCACACGTGTTAATCTCTATTACGAGGGCAGTGAGCGTCTGACTCCTAGCAGCAGCGTGAAAAAAAAAAAACAGAAACTACGCGTAAAATTAAAAAAAACTGAATAAAGAGCACATAACGGAACTCAAAAAAAAAAAAAATATATATATACAGACAAACAAAAAAGCAACGAAAAGAAGCACGAAAGAAGAAAAAAAAAACATCTTCCCTTTTTTTTTGCACTTCGGCTTGATTCTGTGTATTTATCTTTTCTGCTTTCATCTTTAGATATCTCGCCTTCCCTATCCGTCTCCTTTCTCTCTCTGATATATATATATATATATCGCACACAGGCCACTTTGCGGTGTGTGTGTGTGTGTGTGTGTGCTTGTTTGTGTGTTCACTTTAAACCTGTGTCGCTGCTCTGAAACGTCTAAAATATCAAAAAAAATTCAAGGGCCTTCTAGAGGGCTCGTCCATAGTCGCTTTTCTTTTCTTTTCTTTCTCTCTCTCTCGCTCACTTTTCGTTTGTTGAGTCACGGTTGGTGAAGCGGGTAGCGAGCCTCATTCTGCATATCTTCTTCAGGATTCGTCTTGTCGTTGCTGCTCGGTTTTTTCTTTTCTTCTTCTTTAACGTTTTTGTGTGGGCTGACATCAGTTTCTGAGTGAAACGATATTCTCATTCTTATCCACGCGACACGGAGTGACGTGCACGCGCTGCCTCCTCCACGTGTCGTTCAGCTTGTGATTCTTAACAGGGGGGAAAAAGAATTGTGTGAAGGGATCGCTCTTCTAGCGCACAAACTTACGTTGCTCTCTGCGCCTTCTCCTTTTGTATTTGTGTGGGTTTTTTATTATTATTTACTGTTGTTATTTTTTGTGTGTTTGTGTGTGCTGTGTTTTTTTTTCCCTTTTTAAGAGTGTTTTCGAGCTTATTCCTTTTGTTCTGGAACTACCTCTTTACCTTCTTTTGTGCCACTGTGTGTGTCAGATCACCTTTCCGCCTTCTTTGATTGTGTTTCTTTCTTATTCTTTTTTTGGTTCTCTCTTCACTGGTGGGTTCTCTTTCTTTCTTTTTTATCCCACTTGAGTATTTTTTTTTCTTTCTTTGTACTTGCTTAGTCCGTTCCCTCTCCTCTGCACTGCGATCTAGAGTGACGCAGCGCTGTTCTTCTTCTTTGTTGTGCTGGTTGTTTTGACTTTTCTTCGCCATACTTGCCGCCGTTTCTCTTCCACTACTGTCTATACACCCTTTTACTGGTAGAGTTTTCTTAAGTTTTCCTCCTTTTTTTGGATCCGTTGTCGCCGTTGCAGTGACTGGCGCAGTAGACTTCTTCATTGCCGTAGTTGCGTTCCCTGTTCCCTCTTAGTCGCCTTCCCTTTCCCTTTCTTTTCTTTGTTGTTGTTATTATTTTCTTCTCTAAACATTCTTCTGTGTATTCCCCGTGTCGGCAACCTGATTTCCATATCCCCATTGTTGTTTTCCGTTTTTTTCTCTTCTCTTCAATTCCTTATTATTATTATTTTTTTCCCTGGTGCCGACATGCACGCTTTTAGATCGTCACCGCCCTCTGCGTTGTCGCCCTCGGCGGCTCCCAAGTTAAACACAACGGCCAGCGATGCACCGCTGATACACGCCGCAGAGCCGACACCGTCAGAAGCGAGCGAGAGCACCACCAAAGGTCGACGTGTCAAAGAAGCCTCTCTCCGCAACGACAGAGGAGCTGAAGGAGACGAGAAAAGAAAGGGAGTCGAGGCAACGTTAGCGGCAAGCGAGAGAGCCGTGTCTCACCCCTCCTCCTCTTCTTCTGCTTCTTCCTCTTCTTCTTCGCGCTCGAGGAGTCCTGCCACCGTCGATGACGCATTACAACCGCTAAAAGACAAAGCTGCTCTCCACGAACGCGGCATGGGCAAAGACTACGGCGAGGACGTGAGTATCAGCGGGGACACCCGAAGCAGCGGCAGCACCAAACGACTCCGCCTCTCCGCCCACCCGACCTTCTCCACCATCTCATCGTCCGGCACTGTTGCTGCCTCAACGTCGTCGCTGTCGGTGAACATCGCAGCGGTGCCGCGTACTGTCCTGCACGCCACACCGGCGCTCTCGGCGACCATGGTGGCCCTGCCCAGCGATGCCTCACCACCGCCGCCTCTCATTGAGCAACAACAGCAGCAGCAGCAGCAGCAGATGGAGAAGGCGCTGGGCGAAACCGGAGGTGACGTGCCAACGCCACCGCCGCGTGCCTTCCCCAAAGGGCCCACCGTCCTCTCGCTGATGAGTACGTACAAGTCCGTCCCGGTCCTGCCGCCGCAGGTCTTTCGCAGCACCAGCAGCACCGCCACGTCGCTGTCGCCCGGCGCCGGTGGTGGTGGCGGCGGCGGCGGCGTGTCCGTCAACTCCGCGACGTCGACGCCTGTGTTAAGTCCCCCTCAGCAGTCATGGGTTCATCCTGCGGGTCTGGCAGCAGTCAACACCGCAGCAACAGCAACAGCAGCAACAGCAACAGCAGGCCAGCTGTCTCCGCCGCTGCGGGCGAGTGCTCTGCCACGCAATCCGAGCTCTACAGGCATCACCACACCGATGAGTTCGATGGCCGGCCCCGTGGCCACCGCCCCCAGCCCAACGCACCTGCCAATCCGCGTGGCGTACTCGATGGGAGGCTCGCGCAAGCGCAACAGCGTGAGTGTCCCGACACACCTCAATTTGGCCTCCGAGGACGAGGACAACGTAAACGCGTACGTCGTCGATGAGGCCTGCCCGAGCGCGGAGCAGTGGCTGTTGCTCTCGCAAAGCACGAGCAACATCGCCAACAACACGATGAACAGCACTGCCGTGACAAGCCGATCGAGCAGTCGCGACCACGCCGCACCCTTCACGGCGCTGCTCGCTGAAGAGGCTACCGAGACGCCGGCGACGGTGCTGATGCCAACAGGGGGCGTCAACACCCATCCGAACGCATTTCGCATTGGGAGCAGCGCCGCCAACGCCACCTATCAGCCACCCTCCACGTGGTCGCTCCTGAAGCCGCAGGTCGCGACGGACCCGCGGGCGGCGAAGAACGCGGCGACGCACGCGTTGCGCCCGCCACAGCCCACCTCGGCCGCCGCCGCCCCCAGCCAGCCGTCCTCGCACACCCCATCGACCTTCCCCGTCCCTGACCCACCGCCGATGACCGCACCCTATGGTCCGCCGAGCGTGGCAAACAGCGACACCGCGAACACGTCCCTGCAGAGCCCCAGCGTGTACCCAAGCCGCGACCACTCCCTGGCCCTCTCCTTCCGCTCCCCGCTGCACTCTCCGTCCACGATGGCGAGCGCCGGTGGTGCACACGGGTCGGGCGGTCGCGGCGCTGCGGGCCTCAGCCGCCGCAACTCCCTCGGCTCCTTGCGGTTGGCGACGCACGACCCCTACAACGCGACCGTCATGTCCCCCGTGGTGGGGCCGCGCACGGCGAGTCTGTCGAGCCTGCGGTCTCCCTCCGCCACGCTCACCTCCCCAACCGCACCGCCTTCCGCGATGCTGCCGCCGCCCTCCGCTGCAGAGACGTCGAGGCAGCAGCACAACAATAACAACAACAACCAGCAGCAGCAGCAGCACGTACATCATCACTATCACCAGCAGCCCGAGCACTTCTTGTACGCAGACAACAGCACACAGCCTCTCGCTGGACAAAGCGCAGAGGACTGGCCACAGCAGCAGCAGCAGCAGTCGCGCGTCTTCTCTTCTTCTGCGACGTCACAACTAGTGAGCCCGCTGGGTCACGGCGGTCACTCCGGTCTGACCTCTCCCTTCCCTCACAGTCCACAGACAACGACCCCGCTGGCAGCGCCAATGCACACCGCGGCACCACAGCAGCAGCAGCCACAGCAGCAGCACCAACTGCCCTTTCTCTTTGCAGCCGCGCAGCCTCCGCCACCGCGTCGTCGCAGCGCACGAGAGGCGCTTACGGGCTTCTTCTCAGAGGTGCCCATTGAGCTGGGCGATCAGACGCACCTCGTGTTGGACCGCAACGGCGTCCCCTACCAAGACGGCGTGCCCGGTCCGTACACCGGTGGTGGCAGCAGCAGCAGCCACAACACGGACCTCCTCCCTCCCCCGCCTCCGCCTCCCTCTGCCTACCCGGCGATGCCAGCAGCGCATGCGTACAACTCATCTACAGACTCAACGCAGCGTGGGACGGCGAGCGCGGCATCGTACGCTGCGTATATGCCGCCTCCACCCCCACCGCCACAGCAACAGCACCAGCAACGTCAGCAAGTCACCACCATCACAAGCAACTCCGGCACGCCGATGATGTACCACGGGCCCTCCGCGCACGGCACCGTGCCGGACCGCGCCGCCCCGCCCTACAGCTGCGACGACGGCTACCGACAAGCGATCAACAACGGCACGTACGCCCCAATGCGCGGCGGGGCAGGAGCTCAGCAGTTCACGACAACGCCAGCGAGTGCCATGGGGACTGGCAACTCGGTGTATTGCACAAGTCTGGACAGTCGCAGCCTGCGTGCTGCCGCGTACGGCGACCGTGCGAGTGCCACTAGCATGTCACAGCTATACCCAATGGATGACACGATGTACGACGCAAACGTCGACCCGGTCAGCGACCGATCCTTCGCCGGCAACAGTCGGGGTCGTGGCAGTGGCGGTGTATCGCGCGCGCAGGATGCCCACACGCAACGCAGCGCGTCTCCTGGCGAAGGGTACGGCTACGGATTCAGCACGGCCTTGCCCGGTTCGTACAACGAAGCGGAGACGCAGATGGCGACACGTGGTCCGTCGTTGTCGTCGTCGTTGCCACCCCCTGAAAGGGTTGGAGGAGAGTCGCACCTTCCCACGTATCCGCCACCGCCACCGCAGCATCGTGTTGGTGCTATCTTCGCAGCGCCGCTGTCTCGCAGCACTGGACTTAGTGAGAGTGCTGTTGGCTGTCCACCCGCGAGCACAGAGGACTGTATTCGTCCCTTCCACACCAACGGTGGAAGTCAACCGCACTCGGGTGCGATGTCGCGCGCAGTCGACGTGTATGGTGGACCGGTCCCCTACGCTTCACATGGACAGCGGATGCCCCCGCCCCCACCCCCACCGCCCCTGCAACACCAACAGCAGCAACACCAGCAGCAGCAACGCCACTCGTTGCTTTCGCTGAACTACGCATCTGACTCTGTCCCCTCCTACTACCCGTATGCGCCGACCACTGCAGGAGAGGGATCGGCACCAAAGTGGAGCGGTGCACCGGGCGGCAGCGGAGACGGGATGCGCAGTGAAGCATCGTCGCGGATGTACGACGTGGACAGCGGGATACACAGTGCCGTGAACACCACTCTGCGTCGTGGCGGGCGACGCTAGGGTCGGTGCACGGTGCACAGTACCGTTAACGACAATAGCGGAACTTAGTTCGGCGTTGCTCTTGCTGTTCGTGTATTTGCACTTTTTTTTTCTTTCCAACCCTTTCTTACGCATCATTCGGCGTCTGTGCTCATCGTTTCTGTTGTTGTGTCGGGATCGCCCAATCGCTCAGTGCGCTGTGCGCCACTCTGCGCTTTTACTTTTTCTTTTCTCCGTTTGTGGTTTCTCACGCCTTTTACGTTGCTGGTGCTCTTGTGCATGGGGGCCCTCATCCGCACCGCTCGATGCTTTGCGACGGTGTGGACGTGCTCGGCACTGGAACATATTTATAAAAATAAACGCTTTAACTTCTCTATGCGTTTGTGTGTGTGTTTGTGTGTGTGTGTGTTCCCCTTTCCCCGGAATAGTTTCTACTCTTTTGAAATCTATTCTTTTTGCTTGTTTCATTGGTTTGGCAATTATGGTTAACGGCGCTCCTCTTGCTCCGTCGTGTACCTTGTTGAGCCAATTGGGGTTGGGCATTATTGTTCTTATTTTCTCCTGAAGTAGCGAAGTGAGGACTACGAGATAAAAAGAAGCCTTTGCGAGGGAAAAAATTATATGCGAGTACGGCCAGGCGACTCTTGTTTACTTTTTACTCTTTTTTTTTAATATATATATATATATCTTCCTTTTTCACAATTGTCCCAAAAACGAAGTAGAAAATAGTCTCGCTAAGCGTTTGTTCCCCAACGCCTAAGTGTTTTCCCCCTTTGTTCTCTCTACTCCCTTCCCGTTGCTTCTCCGATGATGTTCACACGCAAGTGTGTATGTGTGTGTGTGTGTGTGTGTGTGCTTGTGTGATGTTCCCGTTTTTCCTGTCCGTGTGCCGGTCTCTTTGTTACGTCTCTTAAGTCTTTCTCTCTTATTATTATTATTTGGTTTCCGTTTTTGTTTTTTTTTCTATACAGCTGTTTCTCTCTCTCTCTTTGTTCCCTTTTCTTTTCTGTTCTTCGTTCTCCACACGGCGCGCCGTCTCCTTTGTACTCCTTTGCGTCCAGAATCACCTTTGACATGATAAGAAGAGATAAGATTACCTTCACGGTCCTCTTTTTTTTGATAAAAGACGAAGTGAAGTGTTGCTGTTGTGTTTTAAATTGTGTGCTTCCAAGCGCCAACTCTCTTTCTCTCTCTCGTTTGACAGCTCTACTGCAGCTGTTGTTGGCCTCTCAATTGCAGGGAGCACACAACGCAGAAGAGGGAAGAGGCACAACATATAACTTTACCTGTGCGGCTGTCCGCCGTGCTGTAAAAAAAAAAAAAAACGGAGAAACGAGAGGCCACACGAGAGGACCGCTTTCACGCGCTTTCGTTCCCGCCTTTCCTCCTCCGCTGCTGCTTTCTGTAGGTACGAAAAGACGCTGTCTTTGGGCACGACGGAGTTCACAGCTCACATGTTCGACTTACAAACATATAGGTAAAGTCTTTTACTCTTCCCTTTTTTTTTGTCTCCTTTTTGTCCTCATCCCCTCCCATATCCAGAATACGCTTATTTTGTTTTTGTCTGTTGGTGTGTAGGTGTGCACGGTTGCGACGACCCACCTTTTCACATCTCGTCGTCATTCTTTCAGGTGAGCGGAAAGAAGAAAAGAAGAAGAATAGCCCTTTACGCTCGCCCCACATCCTTCTCCGTTGCTTATCCTGGCTAAGAGCCCTCTCTTTCTCTCTCTCTCTCCTTCCCCTTCGCAGCGTCGTGTCGATCGTCGGAACGTGAAAGATATCTATTACGTGCGGCAAGCATGTGGACGCGACGGAAGATCTTCCCAACGCTGGATGCGGCGGCCACGCCCCATCCTGCCACAGTTGCGACGCCGCTTTACGTTCAGCAACAGAGCAGTGGAAGCAGCGACTTCACGCTGGACGAAGGCGCCTACAACTTCGTGGCCAGCCTCGGCTACACCCTCGTCCCGGCGTTGAGTCTGCAAGAGGCCGCTGAGCTGCTCACATGGGCGCTGCCGATGCGCTGGGTTGACAAGGCGACCACGTCCGCCTCTTCCTCCTCCTCTAACGCTGACATGGCAGCGCGGCTCAAAGTTGTTTTGTCCGCCCTTCTTCAGAACAAGCTGGTGCTGGAGGCCTGCTCTCAGGTGGAGTACTTTCTTTTTGGCACGGACAACGGGCAGGTCTTTCTCCTGCCTCTGCTGCCTCCCCACCTGTTGGACGCGCTTCTGCGCGACGTCGGGGAAGAAGCGCTGCCGGGGTTGGCTGAAGCCTACAGACGCGAGGCTCAACGGATCCGATCCGCCGTGGACCACGATGCCGCTCGCCACAGCTCCACCATCACTCCTCGACTACCTGTAAATTGTGTGGGCCGCCGCCTCTTGCACCGCCACGTGCGGGAAGAACCCGTCACCGCGCTGGACCACCTTGGCGTGCTTGTTGCGTCGGCCACCTCCTCCGTGGACAACGCCGTGGCCCTCAGCTGCTTCCACCCACGCCCTGTTGGGGTGGTGTGCATCCCGCACCCGTGTCCGCCACGCTCGCTGAAGCTGTGGGAGGGCGGAGTCTTCACTCAGGAGGTCACACACGAGTCAAACAAGACGGAGGCGAGCACGCTGCGGCGGCAGTGGCGAGAGGGTGTGCAAGAGGCCGAACCCGCCGCCGTATACCTCTTTACAGGGGACGACGCCGGGCTGGTGCGATTGTGGCGCGTGGATGTGGTGGCGCGCACCTACGCCCTGCAGCACGTGCTCGTCTGCAGTGGCTGCATGCTCGGAATGCTCTCTCCGCTGACGCCCTTTGCGCGGGAGGACACGACGAGGAGAGTGCCCGCGAGGGAGTCCGACTGCGTCGTGCACTGCCTGGAGATCGACGTGGCCGGCAACCGTCTCTTCGGGGGCACGGAGGGCGGAGCCTACGTGTGGGCCCTCGACGCACTACCGTGGCGCGGCCCAGATGCGGAAGCCGTGCCCAACAAAGATTCGCCATGTGCCACGACAGCTGCACGCACAACGTCGGCCAGCTGTGCGGTGCGGCACCCCTTCTGCTGGGACGAAGCGCTTCGCATGCCGCTGTCCTGTGCACTGCGGTGCTGGGAAGCCGCGCAGCCCGCCGCCTCGCCCCCGGCCTCCCACGACTCCGAGGCGGTGGTGGCGTACCGCGCATCACGCCTCGTCAACCACCACGTCTGGGTCGTGGATGCTTCTATCGTGCAGGCCGAGATGGCCCGAGCGCAGCACCACACCGTCGCCGGAGAGAAGGTGAGTGGGTGGAAGCCCAAGTACGGCCGCGTCCTGACCAACGGCGCGACCGTTGGCGTGGTGAGCAACGACGTGCGGCTCGCCAAAGTCCCTGATGGCAGTGTGGCCACGCGGCTGACCGCCACCGTCGTCACCGTCACCTTCGACAACGGTGAGGTCAAAAACGATCTACACGTGCCGCTGTCGTGTGTTGTGCCAGTCCTCTATCCCGTGGCGTTTCTGCGGACTCCCGGGACGGCGTGCTTCGCGCTCCGCGTTCTCGCACCGCAGCGGCGTGTCTTGACCAGCTGCGCAGATGGAAAAGTGTGTGTGTGGACATGCAAGCCAGCAGATGAGGACGCAGCATGCGGCGCTGCGGAGACCTACGTACCGCAACTTGTCACAGAGAATCGGCAGACACACCGCGGCCTGGGCCGCCAGCTCTGTGTCCTGCGCACACCCGACGTCTTCGTGTCCAGCTCCTTTGACGACGGCTTAGTGAAGGAGTGGCACGTGTACGATGAGCCGGAGCTGCTCCTGCGCTGTGCTCGACGGTTCACGCTGACGCCCTTCGTCTCGGACGGAAGCAACGGTCACGGCGCAGGCGTGGGGAACGCGAAGGAGGTGGCGGACATGTTCAAGAGCATCGCTCAGTCTGGTGCCGAGGCAGCGAAGAAAAAGCCGAAGGCGGCGGGGCAAAGCGGCAACAGCAGTAACAGCGACGACGACGAGGACGCGAACAAGGCCACTGACGAGGGCGATGCTGTGGCTGGTATCTGCTGTGCTGCCGCCTACCCCGCCTTTGGAGCCCTCTTTCTTGTCGGCGCCTTCGAATCGGCGATCCAGGCGTACAGCCTGACGGAGGTGGTGGGCTGCGAGCCTCCGCGAAACTTTATTTACAACGGACATAAGACAGTGCACCTGCCCGCCTCTATGGCAGAGGACGTGTACCATGCATTGTAGTCGCTCTTCCTCGGTAGATGCGCCTCCGTGGAGAATCTCCCGAGATCATTTCCACATTTAATCAAAAAAAGTCTAAGAAGAACAAAAGGCGAGACGACTTGCTAACCTTTACGAGTTGAGCAGCACTGCTGCTTTGCGCTTGAAATCTGTCTTTTATGTTTTCCCCTCTGGACACGGCATCTGAGTGAGATCAACGGCTGATCTTTGCCCCTCATCCTCCTTATGTTTATTCGTTTCCCAAACGCAATGGTGCTTTGGAGCTCCCCAAACCCTCACGTTTTGTGCCCTGCCACACGCACAACTTATTAATGAGTCTGTCAATGCGTGCTCGGCAAGACACATTCATATACAAATATATACTGCTCTTTCTTATATTTACATTTCTTTACCTCTTTGCTCGCACAAAGCGCTTCTTACCCTATTAACATTCACACACGCACAAAAAAAAAAAAAAAAACACTCGCCATCGCACGCGAACGCGCTGTGATCAGCTGTTTTTCTGCAGAAGACCACATTTTTTATTAGTATTGTGCTTTACACNCCCCCCCCCCCCCCCCCCCCCCCAAACACGTGTTGCCACTCACATATAAATCTTCAGTGTCATTCCGAAGCCGTAGCAGCGCCATCCTACTTCGCCACTGTTGCTGCACTTACTTATCTTAACATTCCTCCTTCCTATTTTCGCTGCTACAAATATACTCTCGGCACTGAAGCAACACGCTGCTGCGTCGGCATCTATACACCTATCATTTGACAACCTCAATCACTCCCCAGTCGCCACCAATTTTGCCAAGGAAAGAAAAGAAACGGGGTAAAAACAAGATCGTGTGATGTCCGCTACCGACATGCAGAAGCCCGCGTTCGAAGCGGTGAAGAAGGCTGCCATTGGCACCTATTGGTCAAATCGCGACAAGGATGGCAAGCACTTCAAGAACTACGGAGAGAACGTTCCACCTACCCCGGGCTTTTTAAAAACCGCCAAGTGGATGATGGGAAAAATATGTAGCGGCAACGCCAAACCGCAAGGCGGCTATGAGGCCTTTGGTAAAGTCTGGTATGCACCGTGCAACATGGGCGAGTCGGTGGCAGAGTGGCGCAGTGCAGCCAAGGAGAGCAACACCGACCGTGTCTACTTCATTGGCCATGCCACGCAGCTGCTGTGCCTCGCCAACGGCATCAACATCCTTTTCGATCCGATTTTCTCAAAGAGAGCTTCGCCGGTGTCCTTTGCCGGGCCGCTGCGTCAGTTCCCACCCGCCACCACCGTGGACCAGCTGCCGCCCATTCACATCGTCACGGTCTCACACAACCACTACGATCACATGGACAAGGAGAGCCTCAAGGCGGTGGCGAAACGCTTCCCTGATGCGCGGTACGTCCTTCCTCTAAAAATGGAACGCTTCTTGACCGAGTGGGGCATCCCGGCGGCGTCCATCACGATGCTGGACTGGTATGAGTCGTGTGAGCTGCACGAGGTTCGCATTGGCTGCACACCTGCGCAGCACTGGGGCAAGCACAGCCTGACGGATAATAACGAAGTGCTGTGGTGTGGGTGGTGCATCGGCTGGAAACGTGATGCGTCGACTGCGGCAACGACGCCGACGACGATGACGACGGCAGGAGAGAAGGATGTAGCGCCATCGTGCAGCGAGTCCGACACCGCTGCTTCCACTCAGCAGTCGTGGAGCTCGTACAAGAAGTACTTCTTCACGGGCGACACCGCCTACAACGCAGATGTCTCAACGAGCATCTACGCCCACTTCGGCCCGATGGACATGGCGAGCTTGCCCATCGGTGCCTATGCGCCACGTTGGTTTATGGCACGCGCACACGTGGATCCTGAGCACGCCGTGCAGATCTTCCAGGACCAGCACATCCAGAAGGCGATGGCGGTGCACTGGGGAACCTTCGAGTTGGCAGACGAGCCCCTGGATGAGCCGCCTCAGGTGTTGGCAGATGCTCTTCAAGCGGCCGGCATCGACAAGGACCGCTTCCAGGCGATTCCGATGGGAAAGTTTATCGAGTTCTAAGGAAGAACGGCCCTAAATCCTTTTTTGGGGGGAGTACAGTCGTTCCTAAATGTATTCAACAGCGTTGTTGGGTGCTGCCGGGGCAGACAGACCCAGACGCCATGCGCAGGCAACGTGTGACTGCCACGAGTGGGAGATAGGGTGGCTGCGATACCCTCTGTTTATTTATTTATTTTTGTGCACAGTCACGGGCCTTAAAGCGGCACGCAGGTCAAGTTGATCTCTTTCCCCCTTGCCTTATTTATTTATGGTCCGTGTTCTTCCACTTTGACAATCGCTATTTGATTGACTCATTGCTTTTCTTCTTACCTGTACACCTCTTTCCACGTTTACAACTCCGACGCCAACGTGTGCTTGAATGTACACTATGCTTGAAATTGCTGTTCACCTCTTTGCTTTTATTATTATTACTATTATTACCATTACTACTATTGCTGTTGTTAACTTTTTCCTTCGCTTCTCCCGTTCTTTTACATGATATTGCTCCTCCCTATACACAGTCTCGGGTGAGCACTCCACACCATTTCTTTGGTATCTTTGAATTTTCTTCGCTAAACAAACAAACAAACAAACGAAAGGGTGCCGGTATTGCCGCGCACGGAAAAGACGCGGTGGTGACGACGCATATGGAAAGGACTCGGATTAGTTGGATGCAGCGCTCGCTGGTGGGGAGTGCAGAAACAAAGGAGAACCCGATTCGTTTCTCTCTGTCTCCCTGCTATGGTTTCTTTTTTTTTTTACTTTAATGAAATGTACTTATCACCTCTTCTGTTTTCTCTTCTGCGGTACTCTGCGTTCACACATCGGACACAATGGCATTCAATAGTTGACTGCCAATAAGTTTTTTCTTTCCTTTCTTTGCCCGATCTCTGATTGATTGCCTTCATCACACACGGCATATCCGAACTTCCACGATTACAATTATATATTAACGTCTGATACAAAGACCCCTGCGCTTTTTCAAACATTCTGTTGCTGTGTTAAGTCTACACTCTCGTCTTTTCAACTAGGCAACGAGCTGTCAGTTGTTCGCCTCCCCCTTTTTCTTTTCCTTTCGTTTCCTTTTCTCTCTCCCTCTTCCTCCCTGTCGCGAAATACACACCCATCTACGCATTTTTCTCTCACTACCTTATCTCTTAGTCTTCCCCTAGCAGCGGTCGCTTCTCGATTACAGTAAAGACTCTTTGTTTTTGTTTTTATTGCATTCTGTCGCTTTGATTTAGATACATATATACTCACCGCGACAACAGCAAATCAAAAAAGATAAAATAAAAAAAAAAGTGATGGCTGATACCCCGCAGAAGCCTGCGTTTGTGCCTCTGAAGAAGGCAGAAGATGGCACCCACTGGTCCAACCGCTACGGTAACGGCAAGCACTTCAAGAACTACGGACATCATGAAAGCATCCCCAGGTTCTCAGCGACCCAGATCAAGCAAACACTGAGCGAGCTCGTTCTGACCCACGCAAAGCCGGAAGGTGGATACAAGGCCTTTGGTAAAATCTGGAATGCACCGTGTAACATGGGCGAGTCGGTGGCAGAGTGGCGCAGTGCAGCCAAGGAGAGCAACACCGACCGTGTCTACTTCATTGGCCATGCCACGCAGCTGCTGTGCCTCGCTAACGGCGTCAACATCCTTTTCGATCCGATTTTCTCAAAGAGGGCCTCGCCGATGTCCTTTGCCGGGCCAGCACGCCTTTACCCACCCGCCACCACCGTGGACCAGCTGCCGCCTATTCACATCGTTACGGTCTCACACAACCACTACGATCACATGGACAAGGAGAGCCTCAAGGCGGTGGCGAAACGCTTCCCTGATGCGCGGTACGTCCTTCCTCTGAAAGCAGATCACCACTTGTTGAAGTGGGGCATCCCGGCGGCGTCCATCACGACGCTGGACTGGTATGAGTCGTGTGAGCTGCACGGGGTGCGCGTTGGCTGCACACCTGCGCAGCACTGGGGCAAGCGTGGCGTTGCGGACGGCAACGAGGCCTTGTGGTGTGGGTGGTGCATCGGCTGGAAACAGGAAGGGGCCGCCACGCCAACGACGCCGGCGACGACGACGGCTACAGCAGGCGAAGAGCACGAGCCCCATTCTTATAACGGGTCCGATTCCCCTACTGCCACTCAGCAGTCGTGGAGCTCGTACAAGAAGTACTTCTTCACCGGCGACACCGCCTACAACGCGGATGTTTCAACGAACATCTACGCCCACTTCGGCCCGATGGACATGGCGAGCTTGCCCATCGGTGCCTATGGGCCGAAGTCCCTCCTGTTGCGGGAACACGTGGATCCTGAGCACGCCGTGCAGATCTTCCAGGACCAGCACATTCAGAAGGCGATGGCGGTGCACTGGGGAACCTTCGAGCTGTCGGAAGAACCCCTGGATGAGCCGCCGAAGCTGTTGGCAGACGCTCTTCAAGCGGCCGGCATCGACAAAGACCGCTTCCAGGCGATTCCGATGGGAAAGTTCATTGAGTTTTAAAGTAATAAAAATATGTAAAGTTGTGCTCTTGTTTCCTATACTGTACCCTGCGCTACCGCGCCTATATACACACCCTCTTCGCTGATATCTCCACTAATCAGCTGAGGGGCAGTAACAGGGAGAAGATGTCTGTCCTTTTTTTTTTTTTTTTTTTGACCACTGTTTTGTTCTTTTCTTTTCCTTTTATACCTGCTTGCTCCGCAAGCCGACACCTGTAGCGCCTGGTGTTCACGTTTTTTTCCAAACATAATTATCTTCTTGATTTCTACGCTCCTCGTAAAATAGTCCCCGCCCCCTCTCTGTAATAATTGAAAAAAAAAAAAACATGTGAACTTAACTGTCTTGATTCGCAATGGTGGTGGACCACCTTCCACCCTCTCTCGCCTGCCTTTTTTTCAAAGAGCAATCGTCCACAAACGACCGCCGCACAGCTGATTGGCCCGAAACGGCCTTGCCCGCGTAATCGCGCCTCTCCCGCTGCCCGGTTCGACCCTTCCCCCTGCCAACTTTCTCTTTTCGTTCCGCTCGCTCCTTCGCCGCTCTGCTGTGGTGTCCGCCGTCCCCTCCCCAGCCACGGCGTTCCCGGTGCTTTTCGAGGCCGATTTTGTCGCCTGTCTCATTGGGGCACGGTGTGGGCGTGCTGATTCCTCGTGGCAGGGGGCACGAGGCATCCCCCTCTGGCCATAGGGCGACTAGGGGAGGGGGGGGGGAATAGAAACCGCGCCAACACCCCCCCCCCCCGCACAAGCGAAAAAAAAAAAAAAAGCCAAGCCACGACAAAGAAAAAGAAACAACGCAGCCATAGCCTGGCCCATGGGCGGCGACTGATCGATCAACGACTGCAAAGACAACATCGACGCGCGCTGTAACGCCCTAGTAGCGTTAAAAGACTGATGGCTGTTTGAAGGAAATTGTTGTGGCAGCATGAAGATTACAGTAACTTACACCAAACGGTGCATTTTAATCCGCGGGCTCTTTCTGCCTTCAACTCGCTAATATCGGCGCCCAGCCACCCGATGGTGTACTTCTTTGTACAAAAAAAAAAAACTTAATATATCCAAGCAGGGAAAGTGCTTTTCTAGTTTAGCGAGCGCTGACTCCTGCACAAACTGTCTTGATCAAGGAAGCACGACTTTCCTCCTAACGACTGTTCTTCGTGATAAAAAAAAAAAAAAGGTGCCCAGCCTACAGGTGCATGTTTGCCTTTCTGTTGTTGTCTATTTTCTCTGCCGCCCTACTTGCTCTAAAACTACTCATTTTCTTTACTTTCCCCTTATCCAACAGATCATTGTTTTTCTTTGCAAGTTGCAGACCCAATACACTTCTTATTTTTTCCATCAGCTTCGGCCACGAGCTAAGAAAAACAAAAAAAAAGGTGTCTCTTTATTTACAAGCGGGAAACCGCACACATCATTTTTACACGCATTAAAAACAACAAAACAAATTAGAAAGTGGGACGCGTTGATTTCCAGAGCTACTGGCAGAGACCTTCAGTCGCTTGTACAAAATCGACAAAATAACAAAAAGAAGCGCACATTGATATTTCCGCATTGCCATAATGAGCCGAATTTACTGTTTTCTCGCATTGGTGCTCCTCGCTTTGTCGCTTTCCACATTGGTTTTGGGTCGATCAGGCCGCACCTACGTCTCTGGCGATGAAGTCTTTGTTTACGCAGACAAAATGAGTCCAAGCGCGAATCCGTACGAGACGTACGATTACCAAGATGCGCCAGGATGCACGCTGCTCGAAAGCAATAAAGCGCTCACGCTGGGCGAACTTTTAGCGGGAGACAACAGCTACATGCTGCAAACCGACATTCGCTTCCAACGAAATGCCGATTCGTCAATTCTGTGCAATTTTAAAGGCACGGAGGAGGACGTAGAAAAATTAAAGGATTACATCAAACATGATTACAATTACGAGCTCAGTATCGACGAGATGCCAATCTGGGGAGCCATCGGAAAAGTAAACAGTGATCTCACCGAGTACAGTATTTTTGTGCATCGCACATTTTACATTGGCATTCACAATGATCATATTGTGAACGTTACCCTAAAAACCGAGTCACCCGTCAAATTGACTGCCGGTGTCGTTTACGAATTCACTTACTCTGTAGTTTTCGACAAGTCACCAGTGGAGTACGTCAACCGCTTTTCTACTGTTTTCGAAATGCGCTACGCAGGATCGCGCACCCGATTGGCGTCTATAATCAATTCGGTGCTTGTAATTTTTTTCTTGCTGTGCGTCATCATGCTGATAATCACCCGTACTTTCCGAACTGATTCCGCAAAAATTGAACAAGAGTCGCATCTAAGTTTTGACGGCCAAGACATTATCGATGAGGCAGGGTGGCGTTGTCTTTACGCGGATGTTTTTCGTGTTCCCCGTCACACAAGTATTTTCTGTGCTATTTTAGGATGCGGCTCGCAGCTTCTGCTTCTTGCAGCAATAGGCATTGTTCTGTCCGTTATTAGCAACTATCGAATTTCATTGAATCACAACTTGGCGACTTATACTGTGCTCGGATATGTTTTCACATCTAGTACTGCTGGCTACGTATCCGGGTATCAGTTCATGGGCTGCGGGCTGCTGGCGCCACCGATGGCGTCAAAGTGGATCCGCGCATTTCACGTCACCTTCATGATCGCACCGGTTACATACGCCCTCTCGTATTTACCGTCGGTGTTGATCGCCATTTTCTACGGATCAGCTCAGGTCCCTCACCTAAAAGGCGTCATCATCGTGGTGGCTTTGTGGGGACTTATTGCGTATCCATTGTGCTTAGCTGGTGTTTTGTGCAGCCGGTACATTTTTCGACGCACCGAGAGACGCCGCAATATTCCGCACGTGAATCAAATTCCGCGTCTCATCCCTCGCCCACCGCGGAAGCTGCTGGCGCCGCGCACTCTTCTCTTAGCTAGCGGTGTCCTTCCCTTTATGTCATTTTTTGTTGAATTCTCCTTCGTGTTCAAGTCACTCTGGTCGTACAAAGTCTTTCATTTGTATGGGTTTTTAACCATCACCACAGCCCTCTACGTTGCGGTGACAGCTTGCGTAGCAGTGGCAGCAACTTTTCTTTTGCTCACAACTGAAAATCACCATTGGAAATGGATGTCTATTGGCTTCGGTGCATCTAGCTCATTTTATGTTTTTGTTTATGCTGTGTATTTCTATTTTTTCAAGACATCCATGTACGGACTTTACATGTGGGTTGTCTACTTCTCCTACTGTGTCACATTTTCTCTTCTATTAGCCGTTGTTGGAGGGACGATTGGTTACTTTTCGGCGTCCTTTTTTGTCAAAAGGATTTACGGACAGTCTAAACATGATTGACAAAATTTAAACCAACGTCGCATTTTTTTTTTTTGTCTCTTCTTTTATTTTCAAGAGTGGTCGAGGGCTCTCTCAGATCAGATCTTTTCCGTGTCGCGAACTGCTTTCAATCCAGACGTGCTTCGTTTTTGTTGTCATGTTCGTTAAAAGAGAGAATTCACTTCTATAAGCAACACAACTCTCTGTTTGACAAGACCGCGGAGAGGATCAATAATTGATTTGCGTAAAGAAAGAAGTTCGTTGTTTTGTTCAGGGCCCTAAGAGAACAAACAAATGGTAAAATATATATCCTTTTGTTGCTTAAACGTGACTCCATTGAGTTTGAAGATATTGCATCGCTCCGCTTAGTTTGTCGCACATTTTCGTATGCTGTTCAGGTTCGCCAGTTGCTAATTTTGTGGCACTAGCACCCTTCAACTAGTTGTTGTTAGTGCCTCCTATCGAAGCACACACGGAATACCGATCATAGTACATCTTGGCCCCTTTTTTTTTAAGGGCGAGGAAAAAAAAGCGAGTTTTTTCAAGGGAATTGAAAGTGCAGTTTGTTGAGATCAAAGGCAAACAATGAAGAAGGTGTAAGAATAAAAATACTTTGTGTGCCAATTTTCATTGTGTGCGGCTGAGATAAATGCGCAAGCATTTTTTCTTTCTATTATTATTATTGTTATTGACTTGCCTTTTTTTTTTTGTCGCTTACGGAAGAGGCGGATCAATTTTGGCGGCTTTTAGATACTACAGGTCTTTTGAAATGCTTCTTTTGAACAAAATAGGAAAAAAACAACTTAAAAAAAGGAGTTATATCTCTTGAAAAATAATAATTATATATGCTTTATGTCGTACTTGGCACCGTCCCAAAATGTCTTTCGAGTTACTTATAGGTGCGCATCCGTTCATATTGAAAATGTGGTGTTTCGAAAGAAAAATGCCAAAGAACCGAATAATGAAAAAAGTGTCATTCTTTGAATGCCCCTCAAGCACCTCCCTCTGACGTCGTTTCATTGGGCCCATGATTTATGCTGAACTCGGAAATTTA
This sequence comes from Crithidia brevicula, assembly GCA_030849845.1. NCBI lineage: Eukaryota > Euglenozoa > Kinetoplastea > Trypanosomatida > Trypanosomatidae > Crithidia > Crithidia brevicula. The sequence continues at coordinate 23,196 of JASAOD010001860.1, read as the reverse complement.
CTGCGACTGAATTATAGCTGCGTTTCTGTTCTTGTTATTCATTAGACATCATATTCTAATGTACTTACAAGCCACTGATAACCCGATCTTTCTCTCCTCTTCCCTCCATCCTTTTTTTTTTCATCTTCCATGCTAACGACCGATTATTTAATGGGATTTCATTTCTACATATTTATTTAATCTCTTGAGAAGCTGCTAAACGGAAAAGTCATCCCTTTTTTTTTTTCTTCTCCGCGTCTGGTCCAATTACAGAGCCAAAAGAGATGAAGTTTGGCTCGCGGCCCGTTGACCTCGGGGATGACGAAGTGGTGGCCTCCTTCAACGTTTACTTTTCTCCTTCGCTAGTTCACCAGGCGCACATTTTTCAGTATCCTCTGCGCCGCAAGCAACGCCCGTATGAGGCGACTGAGGTTAAGTTGTTCAGTACTAATGGCACAAGCAATGGTGAAAAGGAGAGCTCTTTGGGAGGAAACAAAGACCGTGTCGTGTTTAGTCCAGAGTCGCGACTAACTATGAAATGCTCGCTGGATACCTTTGGCTCTCCCTCCTTCAAGTCCTCTCAGGATGCGCCGAACGATCTTGTGAGTCAGATGGACGTGCAACGCCTTAACACGTACAACTACACTCTGCAGTCTCAGCCTTTCCGCGCTCAATCGAACTACATGCTCGGATACGTGACAGAGGAAGGAGTGCATTTGACACCTGTATCGACAATTCAGCAATTTACCCCGGCGCTGGACATACCACGCAACAGCATCGGTGCGGTGCGTGTGGCAGAAACGTTTTGTAGTCAGCCCAACGCAAGCGCCAACCCTGGATTTGCGGCAGCAGAGCGGATCCAGAGAGATTTGCAACGCCAACGCAGCTATGTGTTAAACCACGACGCAGACACTGGCCGAGAAGTGCGACTATTTCGCTCTAACTCTGTAGAGAGCTCTGCCATGCGAGCCCGTCTGCGCTCGTCTACACTGGAGTCGGTCATGGGAGGGGTGAGAGGGGCCATTGAGCCCAGTAAAATTGAAAACAGTTTGTTTCCTCCAGAGATCCTTCAGTCGGGCGGCATCAGTGGAGGCGACGAGTCAAATCCGGCCATGGTAATCCAGAGGTTTGCAAATCGCACCTCAGTGGTCGAACAGACGGCGCAACTCCTTCAACGCTGCCAGATTATCACCCTTTCTTTGCTGCAAACAGTTGTTGTTCCGCACACTGCCAATGAAGTGGTCAAAACGATGGCATCTGTTTCGGAAACGCAGCTGGTCGAGGCGCTTAAGACATGCGCTGTGTGGATGCATGGCGTGTGGATTTGTCGCTTTTGTGAGCAGTTCCGAGGTCCAGTTGCTGCGCTGCGCGAGGTAGTGCTAACGCGGTTTTACCAGAGCGAGGACGGTACCGTAACTCGCAGCGACCTAAATACACTTGTCTTGTCGTCCGCCTCAAGACGTGCCATAAAGGACATCTTGAAAACGGTCGCCGTTCTCAACGAGGAGGAACCGGACCCGTCTAAGCGACGCTGGCGGCTAAAGTATATCTCGGCAGACCGTGCCACGAGGGAGGCGTCAATTCGTGCTTTTAGAAGTACCTTTGCAGCCGAGGAGTCTAGCCAGCACGAGGCTTGGAGGCGGCGGTGTGCTCAGATGACGTCGCACATCCCCTACATCAACGCTAACCGCCCTCCACCGCAGCTTTTTCTGCTGGCGCGTGGGGTTGCGCCACCAACAGGCGCGCCGTTGGGGGCCTCCTCCCCGTATGGAGCCGCCGGGCAGTCGGCTGCTGGGTCTCCGGTGCACTCGGGCATGGGTGGGCTATCTAACACTAACGCTTCCGCCTCCCCTTTCAGCTCCCCGAACGCCACTGGTCTTGATGCGAGTTTCAGGGACGCCGACATTGCACCGATTCGCAACTACATTCGTGAGCTTTTTTCGGAGTATGGCGTAATCAACAAGCAACGGGTCAAGGATCTTGTGATGCGGGCGCAGGAGTCACGGTACCCCAACGCCACAAAAGTGATGCTCAGTACAGCTCTCCAGCAGTCTCTTGAGAAGTTCACAGAATCCACATGGATCCTCAAGTCGGTTGGCGAGCCTTTTGTGGACTACTACCGACCTACCATTCTTGCCATTGTGCTGGAGCTCCGTCAGTTTGAGGTCGCCGCGCTCATGAAGCGTCTCGAAGAGGCTGTGCAGGAGCAGGGCCTCACCTCTCCTCCAGACTCGGCGGCCAGTACGCGCGCAAATAGAGGCGGCACGGCTGGGCACACGGTGCCAGAGTCGGTGGTGCTACGCGTTGTGGAAGAGGTGGCCGAGTACAAGGCAGGTGGAAGGTTGTGGCACGTCAAGGGAGGCAATTTAATGAACGACTAGAGCGTCTTGGCGGTGGGAAAAGGTGCTGGATAAGGCGAGGGAGCAGTCAAGCCAAAAGGGAGAAGTTAGTGCTTGTGGTAGCGAAGAAGAGAAAAGTCACTCGTCTACGTCTGCTTCGTCTCCACCGCTCCTGCTTTTCGCTTTACGCTTGCCAGTTTGCACACCCACACCCACACACACACATATACCTGTGTCTCTTTATTATAATAAACACTTGCCAGAAGAGGGGTGTGTCAAGCAGAAGATGCTTTTTTTTTTTCTTCCTTTATTTTGCGCTGAGTGTCTTTTTCCCTCATCTAAGTTACGATTAAGTACAAGAGCCGGCATATTACAACACACGAACCAAAAAAAAGAAAAAAAATTGAGAGACTTAATAGGATTTTACGGCGTTGAAGGAAAACTGCGAGGAAGCCTTAGCTGTTTTCTTTTTTTTTTTGTTTCCATTCCGGATATTCACATAAACTAACAAAAATCAAAGAGTGAAGTTTTTTTTTTATCGAAAAAGCTCGAGCTAAACAACAAGGCGGCTGTAAATATTTTGGCGCATAGTGCGCCTACAAGATTTAAGGCGACTGTAAAGTTTAACGGCAGTGTGCCACCTGTCCGTATCTTAGGGTCTTTGCCCATGGGTGCGGGTATTCGCACGTTAGTCTGGCCACTTCTCTTTCCACGCTCCTACATGAATCATCTCTCTCCCTCATCCCTCATCCTTCTTCCCTCTTCCCTTTTTTGCCCTGACTTTTTTTTTTGCTTCTGCTACTTTTTTTTTGTGTTGTTTATCAGCAAATAGAAAATCAAAGAAAAAGTACCTTTTTTCTAACACGCATTTTGGAGACAGGGCACAACTAGACCGGTGAACAGTCACCCATACAACGGAAATGGACGCTCTCAATTACGTGACCAGTGAGGCGAACATTCAGCCGTGCAAGTCCGATGTCACGCTCAGCAAAACCTCAGCGGCCAACTTCACGCCAGGCGCAAAGCCCGTCCTGGCGAGCCACCGCCGCTTGCTGTGCATGAACGTGAAGCAGACCAATGTGCTACGTGTGCTGAACCGTCATGGCAAGCACAACGACACCACCATTAAGGCAGCTTCTGTGGTGCACCTTGTCTCGACCGAGAAGATGACCGGCCACCCGACGCTGTTCTACGCGGTTGGCGGGAAGGACCTGGCGATTATCTGCCCCACCACGCAAGCCAACGGCGACATGTCCGTCTCGGTGGTGGAGTCTACGCTGGACGAAGAGGCCTTCGCCTCCACGGCGGGAGAGTCGCAGCGGCTCTACATTCTCGGCCAGCAGAGCGTCATGGAGGTCGAGGAGTCGACGGGCTCGGTGAAGAGCAAGATCGCACTGGCCCCTAAGACCGCCGTGAAGTACCCCGTGATCGACTACCACCAATCCGCCCAGCTCCTCCTCGTGCCAGCCAAGTCGACCCACTTGGATCTCATCTCGACCCGCACGCGCAAGAGTGCCCTGGGGCGTGTGTGGGAGCCGCATGAGGATGCCACGCCGACCTTTGCCTGCTTCTTCCAGCACCACGCCTTCACCGAGGAGACGGGGGAGGAGGTGCTGATCGTGACGGCGGCGCAGGGCAACCGCGAGATTCGCTTCTGGGGCTATCAGAGTGAGTCCCAGAAGTTCACCTTGAAGCAGCAGCTGAACCTCTCCCACAAGGACGAGCCCAACGAGGAGTACGACATCAGCGTAACCGCCGATGAGGAGTACATCACGCTGTGCTCCCGCACCCGGCCCTACGCGGTGGTAATCGAGACCCACCATACCCTCTTCAAGGCCTACCGCACCACCTCGTGGCGCACAGCAGGGCCCGCGCTGTGCTCGACCACCTCCGTCGGCAAGGTCACGGAGACGACCCAGAGCAAGTCCGTCAGCTATGAGCTTTTTATCACGATTCGCACCAAGGACGGCTTTGTGCAGTCGATGCCCAACTCTAGCCGCCTCGCCGGGGCATCGAACTTGTCCACGGCAAGGGGGGACTCCGTCATGAACTGGTTTCCGTCCATGGCAGCAGCCGGAGGAGCTGGTGCGGCCGCGGGTGCGGGCGACGCATCTGCCGCTGCGGGCGGCCCCGCGGGTGCCGCTATGACCCCCATCACCGCCGTCTCGTCCTCTCTTCTCGGGGAGAGCAAGACCAGTGGGCTCTCGGAGCATGCCGTCTCCACACTCGTGCGCACGCAGGCACAGAAGTTCTGCGACCAGGTCAAGATCATCGACGCGGACCTGGTGGGCATGCAAAAGAACGTTTCGGACACCATGCGGCTGCTCCAGGACTCGCGCTACCGCACCGAGGCACAGAACAGCGGCCGCGCCTTCGCCGTACGCAACCGCGCCCGGCTGGAAAAGAGCGGATCTACGGTGGCTTCCCCCGCGAGTCAGACCCCTGCGACCACCGCTAACAACAACAGCAGCAGCAGCAGCGATGCCGAGTACGGCGTTATGTCCGAAGGCGAGCGCGAGCTGGTCCTCAGCATCCGCAACTTTGTGCAGGAGGTGCAGGGCGGCAGCGCTGCTGCGGCCTCCGCCGCACTCAAGGCGCTCCTCGCGAAGCAGCTGCACGTCTCTGTGGAGCGGGCAGCCAACGAGGCGGGCAAGCTGGACGTGCAGGGCCCGATTCTGAGCAATCTCAACACCACGGAGTCCATGCTGGCCTTCCGCCGTGTGGTGGACGAGAGTCTGCGCAGCATTGGCGCCGCCACCAAGCGCTATCAGGAAAGGAACCGGGCCACGGTGGACGCGTCAGCCCTGCAGACGGGGCGGTGCCTTGCGGAGGCGGAGGCCTTCCGCCAGAAGCTCTCGACCTCGCTGCGGTCGCTGAAGGAGGAGGTGGGCGAGGTCAAGACCACGCTCTCGCAGTACCAGCTCTCTCGCGCTGGTGGTGCAGGTGCCGGCGCGGCTGTCGTAGACCCCGAGGTGATTGTCGCTAGCGCCGTGGAGAAAGCGACGACCGGGGAGTGGAAGGAGGCCGTCACGGCCATCCTCGCCGCCGACGACATCAGCGTTCTCCTCGCGTTTCTTGAGCACCCGGTGTGCAAGGAGAACGCGGCGGTGCTGACCTCACCCAAGACGCTGACACTGCCGCTCTTCCTGAGTCTGTGCCTGCAGCTCACCTTTGAGCTTGTGTCGCAGACCGGATCCGCCCCGCTGCGTCTGCAGCTGCTCGGGGACTTCTACGTGGAGTGGGATGACTACCTGCGCTCGATCCGTGCCCAGGCCCAGAAAGATGCGCAGCAGGCGGTCACGTACGACATTGTCCGGCGGGAGCTCTCGGCGGTGCTGGAGGCGCTGGAGTTGGTGCCGCGCGAGATCTTAGATCGCAAGACCCGCAACAAGGAACGGCTTGTGAGCAAGCTAATCAACCAGCTGATCAGCGGCGAGTAGTCTCTTTCGTTGCGTCTTCTCTCTCTTACTTTTTTTTTTGTAGTGTGTGTGTGTGTGTGTGTATACATGTGTGTATTCATTTGAGTCGCTAGTCTGCCAAAGCGGCGAGGATGGAGGGACGACGGGACAGGAGCAGGCAAAACATTTCAGCACGGCTCGAGTCATGACGATGGGAGGCAATATACGGGAGAGGACACACATATCAACATATATATATATAGAGGTATCTATTCTCAGAGCATCACCAACTCGCTTGTGTCGTGTGGAAAGGAAAGGGTCGAAAAAAAAAAAAGGCTGGGATAGGTGCGAAGGGCCAGCTTCTTTTATCATTATATTACGGATAACTGGCGTTGGGCAAGCTTTCATCCGCTTGTGCAAAGGGAAAATTCTTTTCTTTATGTGCTTGCTTTTCAACTTCTTTTTTTGTTTTGTTTCGATGCTCTCTCTTCCTCTTGCCTTGGTGGGCTTGCTCGTGCAATCGCAAGACGCTGGGCGGCGTCTGTATAAAAAGGTATGTTTCCCTGTCCACCGCCGCTGTTGTAGAGCACTTTGATTTGACCGTCATTATTTTATTTTTGTCGTTGGAATTGAAGTGGATGAGGGCAAGGTGGCGGCAGATTGAATGTGCATGCACGTGCAAATGAAACCTTTTTATTTCTGTCTCTCTGGACTCTTACGCGCTATTATGTAGTTGCTCGCCATGACTGTATGCTCTGTCGTTGATGCTGTTGTGTTTTGTTCATCGAAGGGGAGAAAGAAAGTGGGATGCTGTTCATTGCAGAAATGCGTCTTTTACCAGTCTATCCGTGCCCTTGTCCATTTTCTTTTGTTTGAAGTACATATTTTGTGGAGACCAATCTCTTTTTTGTTGACAGAGAAAAAGTGGTCTGCATGTTGATGCGCCGTGCTTAATTTTATTAGTTCTGTTTGTAGTGTTGTTCTCTCGGACTCTTGACGGCTGATAGTGCCAGTGGATCGTCTGTTTAGGAAAAAAAAGATGATATTTAAAAAGAAAAAAGGTAGAAAAGAATAAAGGAGAGTTGTATGTTTGGATGTGATTCATTTTAAGGCCATTATTGCGGCGCGTATTTCAATCAGCAAGAAAGAAAGAAACAAACAACCAAAAAGGGGTTTCATCGAAGGCGTCAAAATAATAATAAAAAGTTAGACTAAGTGTTCTCGGCCTGAGAGCTGGTGTACGCTCATCAAGAACAACAACAAGAGAAAGATAAACTCAACGTGTTTCCTTCTCTTTTTTCTGGACAGCGTCTTATTCTTTGACAGGAGTAGGCTGTTAAATGTTGCTACGCGCCGTTTTTTTTATCCTTGCCATGACCACCGCGCGAGACAAAGGAGCTGCTACGGCACATTACGAGGAGGCTATGTGTGTGTGCGTGTCTGTCTGTCCGCACCTGTACGCGCGCATTGTGCGCAGCGTCGCGTATATGTGCCACCGGGCACATCTGCAGTGACGCACAAAGAGATATGTTAGTAAGATGAGTGAAGCAGGTTCATGTACACTTGTGCGCCTCGCCAGCATTTTAACCCCGTGCTACTAGTGCTCTGTGCCCTCACTCACTAACTTTTTATTCTCGCTTATTATTATTTTTATTGCGGTATGCATCGTTGGTGTGCGCGAGCCCAACAAAGCTCTCTCTCTCTCTCTCGCCACTCTTCTCTCTCCAACCAGCTCTGCGGCTCCCCCTAATTCTGTGCAGCTCACATTGCAGAGCTGTTTTCTTTCCTCGCCCTTCCCCGAGGTACGGAGTCTGCATCCCCGCACTCAGGCGAAAACGGAGCATCAAAAACATATCTACATATATACGCACACGCACAAACACTTGAAGGTTTTTTTTTTGGTACAAGTGAATAAGAGTGGCGCAATCAAACAGCTAAACAACGTACCAACAAGCTGCGAACATCAACTGTGTTTCTTTTGCCAGCAATGCCGCGCATCAACGTTTTTGTGTCCTACGTGGACAGCTTCGTGGGCAAGCGCGTGCTGGCTCAGTTCGAGCAGTGTCCTTCCACCTACCACGTCTACGGCTGCACTTGGGACAAGACCGCAGCGGAGAAGTTGAACGCTGCCGCTGCCACAGCCGCCTCCCACACCCATGACTCCCACGCCAACGACGTCCTTCACACCGCCAACGCCAACGCAGAGGCGCTCTCCACACTTGACCTGACAGACGAGGCAACACGCAGCATGCGACACGACAGCCGCGGCACCCTCACACCCTGCGAGCTGTCCCGCGCCGACACCGCACCGCAGCGCGATGAACTTTCCCACGGTGGCGACGACGGCGATGATAATTGCGTCGTGGCCCACACGGGTGCCGCCGGCCTCTCGCCATCAGTGTCCGCCTCTCCGGCCCCCGCCTCGTCCTCGTCTTTCTTCTCTCGCCACGATGTCGCGTCGACGCGGGCGGCACTGCTGGCGAGTGACTGGATCATCGTGGAGCTGCGTCAGGCCCAGACGGTGCTGGAACTGGTGCAGTTCCTGCAGCTGCAGACCTCCTTTGTGCGTCCAAAGCGATTGGTTCTGCTGTCCAGCCTCATGACGTGGTACGCAACGCCGGCGCTAAGCGGCACAGGAGGCGATGGTGCCGTAGAATCCGGCGACGCGGGAGAGGAAGAGGACGCAGGGGCGGACAACGACATCGGCGACGACGGCGCAGCCCAGCAGGACGATGAGGAGGGGGCGAACGGGGGCGTAGAGGCGCCGTTTCCGCCACCGCCGTCAAAGTCGTTGGAGAAGCTGCTCCACGCCGCCCAGGATGCTGCACGTCGCGCCGTTGTGGATGCAATGCGCGGCGGCGGTACTGGTGCTGGCGGCGCTGGTGGTGGTAATGGCGAAGGTGACGCCACGGAGAGGGACCAGGTCGGCGAGGAGGAGGACGACGCTGCGACCGCCGCTGACGGTGGCGATGGCAGGGCGGAGGTCCTGACGGAGGATCAGTACAACCGTCGCGTGCCACATCTTCACTACATGAGCTGGCGTGACGCCGAGAAGGCCGTCGCGGCCGCCCACCACGCCAAAGGGCTTCCGCTTGACACATTTGTGGTGTGCAGCGGGCTTCCCTACGGCGGTGAGGAGGACGCCCTCGAGCCCCTTTTTCGGCTAGCGTGGTCGGCCCAGCCCGCGAAGGACGGCGCCAGGGTCACCGACGATACCACCACCAACACGACGACGACGGACCCGTGCAACACGGCGGTACTCCCTATCTTTGGTGATGGGAGTCAGCGTGTGCCCCTTGTGCACGCCCAGGATCTAGCGTGCTTTGTGCGTAAGCTCCTTCGCTGCCCCGCCTCGAGTCTTCCCTTTCCCGAGCGTCGGTACCTCTTCGCCACTGATGGGACCAACAGCAACTCCTGGACTTCGATCGTCAGCGGAGTGAACCGCATGTTTGGTGGCCGATGTGCGCTTCAGCCCGTCCCGCCCAAGTCCTACCCGCTCTACCGCGACGTGGACAAGTTCACGCTAAACGTGCGCGTGGAGGCGGAGTCGATGAAGGCACTGATGGAGCGGCAGGACGACAAGGAGGAGGAGGGCGGGGCAGCGGTGCGACTGCCGAACACGTGGGTAGCGGAGGGCGGCCTCAGCCGTCACCTTCGTGCGGTGGCCCACGAATTCGCCACCGCCCGCGGCGTCACCCCGCTCCGCATCGCCGTCGTCGGCCCCCCGCTGGTGGGGAAGACCTACCTGGCGACGCGTCTCGCTACGCATTACCGCCTGCCGTGCGTGGCGCTCGCCTCCATCGTGGCCGAGTACACAGCGGCCATGCAGGCCCTGCAGCATCGCGCAGAGACCACCAAGGCTGCCGTGCTGCAGGCGGAGCGCACGCGGAGACTGGGCCTCAAGCGCCGCCGCGTGTTGCTGCGACAGCAGCGTGAGTGGGACGCTGCGGTGGATGCAGCGGCAGCGGGGTCAGCAGGGGCGACGAGTGGCGGCGCTGCCGCAGACGATGACGACGCCAACGCGGACGACGCGAGCAGCAACACCGACATCGGACAGGGCAGGGCCGCCGCGCCTGGCGTGCAGCAGGAGGTGGCCGCGAACGCCTTTGAGCTCTCTGCCGCCGAGGAGGAAGAGCTGACACGATTTGTGCAGGAGTGGTGGGTCGAGCAGCCGCAGGTACAGGCGTGGGCCAGCAAGGTGGCTGAGATGCAGCGAGTGCTGCTGCTGCGGCTGCACCAGCGTCCGCCGACGCCAGACGCAAATCCGAAGCGACGCGCCGGTGGTGGCGGCAACGGCGGCGGCAGCGGCAAAAAGAAGGCGAACACCGGCAAGGACGCACAGAAGTCGAGGGAGGAGGAAGAGGAGTTACAGCAGCTTAAGGCCAGTCTGCAGAACGCACCCTTTCAGACCCGTGCGCTGGCAATCATGCTGCGCTGGCGTCTGGCCCAGCCGGACTGCTGCGTGCAGGGCTTCGTGCTGGATGGTGTGCCGGCCACCTTGGAGCTGGCACGGATGGTCTTCGGCGAGGACAACGGTGAGGCCGTGCAGCCTCCAGCGACGGAGGAAGAGGCGCTGAAGCCGCGCTACGCTGGCGAGAGCACCGGTGCAGCTGGGGGCGGCGGAGAGGCCGGCGAGGACACGAACGATGGCGGCGACGGTAAGAGCGGTGCCGGGCCAGCTGCCGCGAAGGAAGTCGCGAGCGACGCCCGTTTGCCCAACCATGTGGTAGTGCTGCAAGCCTCCGACACGTATCTGCTGAGCCGCATGCGTGCCATGGGCGTCGCAGCGGAGCGGCAACTCGCTGGCACAGCTTCCGCTGAGCCCGCCTCTCCCACCACCCCGTCCAGCCTCACCGCGACGTCGAATGTGGTGGATGTGGAGACATTCCAGCACGACCTGCAGACGTACAAGCGGGAGTACGAGGAGGCCACCTACTCGGTGCTGAGCTACTGGGAGTGTGCCGCGGCCACCTCCACCATCGAGGGCATAACGGGGCCGGAGCGGCGTGCGGAGGTGCATCTCGTGACGGTGGAAGGGCACGAGCCGCTGGTGCCGGCACCGCCGCCCACCTCCGCCTATGCCGAGGTCCCTGTGGGAGACACGGAACTTCTCCTACGCCAGGTGATTGTGGGCCCACCGCACAACTTTGGGAAAAGTCTGGAGGAGATGCAGCGAGATGCGGTGCGGCAGCGGTGCCTGCAGGAGGAGCAGGACAGGGCACACGCCAAGCAGGCGGCTGCGCGGGCTGCCGCGGAGTCCACGGAGTGCGCACAGGAGCAGCAAACGCGTGCCGCCACGAGAGAGACGCTCGCGGCGTTGAAGGCGGCTGACCTGGCGGAGCTGGAGAAACGCAAGCAGCCGATGACGCGGTACCTGCAGGAGCGTGTGCTGCCTCTGCTCCACAAGGGTTTGTTAGAGGTGTGTGCGAGCCGTCCAGAAGACCCGGTAGACTTTTTAGCGGAGTGGCTCATCCGCCACAACCCCCACGATGACACCTTCAGCGATATTTAATCGCAAAATTGTCGAGCGATGTAAGGGAGAGGACATTAACGTGGTACAAAAATATTCCTCATGTTCACAAGCCAGTAGTAACGACTAGAGAGAAAGACTGTCCTTTCACGATGACGGGTTCGTGTGGGCTGTCATACTCTCTCTCTCTCAGTTGGGAAACGTACCATTTTTGTTTGTTTGACGGGTTTGTGTATGTGTATGTGTGTGCTCATGCTTTATGTAACGTATTACTGCTGAACCGCTTCTGCAGAATAGCAGATAGAGAGAGAGAGAGAGCGAGCAAGCAAGTTTTGATGTATGCTCTTTTTTTTCTGTTTTTTTTTTTGTGTTTTACTCGCTGGTGTACACTAACTATCAAACTGCACGTTATGCAATTGTATCGAGAGAAAAAACAAAAAAAAAGTTAATTACGAAGGGATCAAGTAAAAAAAAAAGAGGAAGAGAAAAAGGGACAAGGATGCGCAGCCATGGACAGTTCACCTTTCCATCACGTGGAGCAAGTCGTACGCCAGTCCCACCTTTTTTGATTTTGAAACTAGTCGTTTTACCTGGTGTGTGTCAATTGCAGGTGACCGCAAATTGTAGCAGTGCTTATACAATGTCCGTTTTCCATGCATGTTTGCATGTCAATAGAGGAGCTTCAAACCCGTTGATCTTCCTAGCCCTCAGCTTCTTTTTTTGTTGTTTTTGATCATTGCAGCGCCATTGGATACGTTTTCGTTTGCGTGCCCGCTGCGAAAAGAGTGGAAGAGTGAGAGAAGGAAGGCTCTTCATCGACTTCGAGCGCGCTTCCCTTATGCAGACCACTTATTTTCTTGTTTTTCCTCATTCCCTTCCTCCCCCTCCCCCTCCATTATGTTTACGGCCATTCTCCTGCGATTCAAACACGAGGCACTACAGCGCGCGCCCATTTGCTGCCTTTTTTCTTTCTTTCTTTTCTTCTTCTTCTTCTACATTTCGTCTCTGTACTACCGCTCTCTTTGCTCATATCATTACTTCACTCTCTATTCGTTGGCTTTTCCGGGTATCTTTCCGTATTTATGCGCCGCTCTAACGTGCGATGAGACGGCACCCTCTCTTCTCGTCCGATAGCGACGCCTCCTTCTCCGACGACGATCCTCTTCCTCCCCGGAAAAGGCAAGGCGGCAGCACACGAGGGTCTCACGTGGTCTTGAACGATCCACTGCAGGCCAGATCGCCCACAACGACGTCGCCGGCGGCGCCGCGAGCGGACACAGCCGGCGAAGATGCGCTCCCGCACTCTAGCAAAGCCAGCGCAACACGCCATCATCTCTCGCAGCTATTCGGTGGTGGACCTCTTGTCCTTTCCTCCTCCTCCTCTATGGCGGCCGCCGAGACCGACCTGCCCCGCGCCGCCCTCGGCACCGCTAACCGGCCCACGTTTGGTTCCTCCTCGTTGGTGGCTGCATCTGCTGGACGCAGTGCCGAGGCGCTGTTCGCCCCGCGATTCTCCTACGAAGGATCTGGCGGGAACGCCCTCTCCGCCCACCACCTCGCCGGCTCCAGCGAGGGCGCCACGGTTGGACTGACAACCGCGGTGCATTCGGTGGTGCAGGCCTACCGTGGTGAGCTGTACTGCGGCACGTCCATGTTGGCGCTCTGCGTGCCACCCGCGCCTGCATCGTCCTTTTCCTCGGGTGACGCGTTCGTGCGAGGCGACCCCTCTTCACGCGCTCAGCAGCTCCCACCATCGGCAGCGGCGCGGGAGCGACTGCAGCAGCGCCAGAGTGCGGCAGCGTTATCCTCCTCTTCCTCCTCTTCCTCTGCTGGCCCCATACTTCTGTTGATGAGTGCGAACCGGCAAGTGTTGTGCCGAGTGGCACTGGACGATCCCGAGGTGGTATTTGACGGAGGGTCGTTGCAGTTGCAGCAAGATCGTGCGCAGCCCCAGTACGTCACCTTCTTCTGCGCATCTTTCGGCCTGTCGTGCGGCGGTGCAGCTGCTCCCCCGCCACCTCTTCAAGCTCTGTCGCCTTCCTCCGTCGCTGCTGCTACTGCTGCGTCGCCTATCCCAGCGTCTTCTGGGCCAACAGCTGCTGCATGTTGGTGGACGTGCATGTTTCCAGATCGTGAGAAGGCCACGGAGTTTCTTGTGGCCACCTGCACCGTTGCCCAGTACGCTGCTGCCTTGGCCAAGCGTGCTGGCACGTTATCAGCGGCGGTGCCGACGGTGCGGTGTTTGCCACGCCGGGCTGCATCTGTCAGCGATAACAAGGAGCACTGCAATGACGAGGCCGGCAGCGAGCCATGCGTGCGGAAGGGCGTGCCGACGACGGTGTATTGGCAAACGTGGACGCTGCAGCGTGTCAGCCGCTCCACTCCATACTGCGTGCCATCGGACCGCGTTGATGGCGCACCGCCGTCTTCGCCGCTTGTCATCACACCAGGCTCTGGGGCAGTGCGAGACGGCTTGGAGGCTGCCCTTGTGGGTATGCGCAGTGGCGACGCGCGTCTGGTGTTTATGTCGGCGAAGGAGACGCGTGTGCGACACCCCGAGCTGCTCTCGACAACGTCGTCGCCGTCCTCATCATCTGAAAACCGCAGGCGTGGGTCGTCTGACGAGTCGCCCGTGCTCAACGGTCCTGCAGTGGCGTACGTGACCTGTGTCGAGGCCGCATCGACGTCGACGGCGCTGGTAGAGGTGACGGGTCCTCCGAGCAGCCTTCCGCCCTCGGCCCCTTTCCCATCCCCCCCACCACCACCACCGCCACCACCATTGACGCAAGTGACGAGTGCTGATCCCGCATCTTCGGCAGCGACGGCCGCAACTTCTCTCCTGCAACAGCTTCTGCTCCAAGCAGTGCAGCACGCGCCAGCTGCCTCGACGTCTTCCGCAGCCGCACCGCCGCAAGGGTGGGACACCGTAAGCCGCTCCCTGGATCGGGTCATGCTTCAGCTCGGCTCCCTCTACGAGAAAGTGGACCGCCTTGATATCGATGGCAAACTGCAGCACAACAACGCAGAGCTGGAGCGTGTCATGAAGCGGGTGGTTGGTCTTGCGCCTCACGACGACGTCGCGGTCGAGGACACGCTGAAGGACCGCGATGCAATCCTCGCCGGCATTGAGCGCTACCGGCAGCGCTTCGAGGAGGCCAACGCAAACTACCAGCGTGCGTTGGAGGCGATGGGGCGATCGGCGGACAAGACCCGGGCGCTGGAGAATGACTTGCAGATGCAGCAGGAGCTGTCGTCGCGTCAGCGTCAGGATGAGATGGAGCGATCACGGCTAAAGCTGCTCGAGCGTGATGTTCAGCATCGCGAGGAGCTCGAACGCGTCGCAGAGGCGCGCTACGCCGCTGGCAAGTCGGATGGGCACGCAGATGGGTATCGTGAAGGCCGGCAGGCTGCCGTGGCGGCGATGGACGGCGAAGGCGGCGTGAGCGCTGTGGCGGCGGAATGGAAGTCGAAGCTCATGGCCCGCGATCAGCAAATTGTTACGCTGCAAACCGCGCTGCAAGAAGCGAAGTACCACCACGAGCGCGATCGCCGCCAACTGCGAGCCGAGATCGATGTGCTGACGACGTTGAATGAGAAGCTGCAGCACATGCAAGCCAACGCCGACGTTCGCATGCCGGAGGAGACGACGCAGGTGCAGTGCAAGCGGGTGAAGCGCACGTTGAACACTGTGTACGCACAGGTGGAGGCGCAGGTCTTGGCGTTGCCGCAGCGACGCAGCAATGCGTCGTCCAGTGGGGCCGACGACACCCGTCTTGTTTCTACCGATGACGTGTTGGCGGTAGTGACGACGGTCATACGCGGCGAGGCGCAAGCTGCGGTGGCGCAAATTCGCGCTGACGGAGAGCGCCGTGCCAAAGAGAACGCCGACCTCCAAGCCCTGACTCTCGCACGGCAACCCTCGCAACGACCAACAGATTATTATGTGTCAGACAGCAGAACTGTGGCAGGCGCGGAGTCACTACGGCTGCTACCACCACCACCACCGCCGCCTCCACCGCCGCCGCCGTCGGTGCACGCTGCAGCGTCGCGAAGTGCTCTCGAGGCTGTGGCGGCATCGCTGCTGCCTGCAGTGACCTATGCGACGGCCTCGCTGCCGGATACGAACACTTCACGTGCGGAGGACGAGGAGAAGGAGGAGGAGGCCTTTGCGAAAATAACATCACCCCCGCCGCCACTGCACGGTGGCACCGACGTTAACGGAGACGCGAAGACGACGACCGACAACGCTGCTGCGCATTCAGCGCTGCGCACGACGTTGGCGATGTCGCGTGACGGCCGGCAAGAAGAGCAGGAGAGAGAGGACAGCTTCGGGGCACCACAGGATCCGTTAGAGTCCTACCCGCCTTCTTGCTCTGCTTCTCCGCCGCAGTCGGACGCGGCTTCGTCCCCGTCCTCGACAGCCAAAGCTGGCCGTCAGGCAACGCGACTCCCTGACCTCCCTCCCTCACCCCTCCCAGCGGCGCTTCCCTTGCCCACAAAAAGCGACATTGGGCCGCCGCCGCCGCCGCCATCTCGGGCAACACAACGCCTCAGCCTCGACGATGTTTTCGAGACTTTGGAGAGGACGTCCAGCAACGTTGGTGACGGCAGTGCTGCGAGTCTGCCAGGGCGAATCCAGCGCGACACTGCGGTGGCAGTGGCACCAACAGCGCACGTGATGGACGACACGTCTTCGCCGCAGCGTCGTGCCTCGAGCGGCTCGGATGCCGGGTTCAGATCGAGCTTCTCGTGTGTGGCGCGGCCGCAGGTCAGCGAGAGAAATCAACTCGTCGACGAGGCGGCTGCTACTGCTGCTGTGAGCCCATCTCCCGTGAAGGAGGACGCGACCCCGTCCCTTTCGGAAGGGCTGGGCCGGCAGCTCTTCACCACACCACCGTCGTTGACGAAACCCGCGCTACCGCAAGAGTGACCGTGTGCATTAGCAGAGGGGGGAGCAGGAGAGCGTGACCGCAGTTTTTGGTTGGCTCCGTGAAAGCAAGCAAGCAAGCAAACAATAAAGAGGAATGTGTGCACATCATCATCCTACAACTATAGGCAGAGAAATATATATATATATGTAAATGTACATAAATCGGGAGCCGACGCCTACCAGGTTTACACCGTTTGGCACGGCGTGGACTAGAAAAAAAATTGCTGAGCGAATCGAGTCTGGAAAATATATATGTGTATTTTAAGCAGGCCCATCGCGTCTTGTTAGTGCTTGCTTGGGTTGAGAGCATCGGTGCTGTACAGATGGCCAAATTGTGTGTTGCTTATGAAGTGAACTTTGACTATCAACTTTCTAGGAAAAAAAAACCTTTCTCTTTTGATCTTTTTCTCTCTCTCTCTCTATATATATATAACTGTTACCTCTACCCCCCGCCGTTCTCTCTGTTTCTCTTTGCACTGCTTAAGCATCTGTGCATATCGGGCTGCCTTTTTCGTTGGGGCTGCATTTCACTCAGTACGCGCGTTTTCGCCTTCGCTCTTCACCCGTACAACGTAAGAAGCAACATTTGTTCCCTACCCACCTCACCACCACGACCTCGTCTGGCCGTGTGACTCGCGATCGCCGGTGCGTTTTGATCTCTGCCGATTCTTTCACGCACGTGTTGTGCTGTACGCAACTTTGATATATTCTTTTTCTGTCCTCAAGTGAATCGCACGGTCTCATTTTGCTTGAGGCTTTTTGTGTAGCGTCTCGTGTTGTTCTGTGGTGTTGGCGGTGCTGGCCCATTAGAAGTCGCTACGCCTTCAATTTCCTTTCTTCTTTCCCACGGTGAAGAAAGCTCACAGGAACATCAACAGCAGCCACAACAAAAGATTCAAACACATAACAGGACTCTCAAAAAAAAAAAAAAATTGACAAACGACAACGAATTAAAAATCATGGTGAGTTTCAATTCAGCTGCAGGAAAGATGCTAGTTAGCGTGTCAAGCGGCACCACCGCACCCGCTACCGAATACGCCAGCGAAGCCGCGCGGCTCTTCTTGGTCGATGTCACACAGACGCTCCGATGGCACGCCACGTTAGCCGGCGTGGCTCTCGCGGCGACCCCGATCGTGTACCAGCTATCCCGAATTGTGGCCCAGTGCTACCGTGCGGAGCTGGTCAACGTTGCCAAGGACGCCGTACAGCGCGAGGAGCTCTTCAACGGCACGGAGGCCGACGGTGTGCTGATCGATCCAGCGGATGAGGGCGGCATCACCGTCTCCTATAACACGCTGTCCAGCGCCAATGGACGTCACACCAGCGAGCACGCTGGCGCCACGCGAGAGGGGGAGGCGGAGGCGGAGGAGGGGAGTAGCGAGGGCGAGGGAACCACGCTGGCAATGCGTCTCAGCCGGCGTCACGCGTGGGCCGTGTCGTCGCTCGCCCATCAGGTGCTGGCGGTCCAGCGGGCTCCCAAGGCTCAATTTGTACGTACCTGCAGTCGAGCCGCAGCATGGCAGTACGGCGTGGTGGTCCTGCGCGTGTGCGCGAGGAGTTGCGTGCTGTGTGTCGCCTCCTACTCCGTCATGCACGCCTGCTGCACCGCGCTGGATCACGTCGTCCCCCTGACCAGCGATGGTGGAGAGGTGACAAGAGGGACGAGTCTGACGGATGCCGCCCGTCACTTCGTGTCCGGCCCTCTCTTCGACACCGCAGCGCCGCCATCGCCGCTGGTGGGGAGCAGCTATGGCCTTTATGATTTTTCCATGTCCGCCGCTGGGGTATTTTCACGCCTAATCCCCAAATTTGCCGGGGTGCAGACTCTGTGCCAGCGTCTCTATGGATATGGATTCCCCCTTCATATGGAGTGGCGCGAAGGTGGTGGCAGTGGTGCGTTTTCTTCTTCTTCTTCGTCGCCGTCATCGCTGCCGCATGCGCGGGCAGATGCTGTTTGGGCTGCCTTGTCCCCACGTGGGTACTTCATCGCTGCGCTGCTGCCACGGCTTTCATTCCGCGTGATAGAAAGTCTCCAATGGGCCAGCAATAAGGCGTCGAACGCCGTGCTGCGGCGGCGGTACAATGCGTCTGCCACGCCAGCGGACTCCTCGGCCACGCCTCCCCCAGCGGCGGATCCCACGCACCCGCGCACGGCGGCACCGTCGCAGCGACACGTGTCAGCCGACGCGATGCCAGCGAAGTCGTCGTCGTCCACGGCGCAGCAGCAGCAGCAGCAGCAGCAACTCCGGAAGCTGATCCACACCCCGCTGGTGTGGGCCGCCGTGAAGTGTGCGAGCGACGTTGCCTATCCGGGGGTGGTGTTCGCCGCCGTGTGGTGGGCATCGAGTGGCGGTGGCAACGGTGGTCCGCGTTCTCTCGTGCGCAATGCAGCAGGGCCACGCTACAATGCGTACTGCTGGGTACGGGCGGTCGCTTGGACGTTGGATTTTATCGTTTACTAAAAAAAAAAAAAAGTGGCGGACAAGATCAAGAACAAGAACAAGAGAGAGAGAGAACGAAACAACAACAACAAAAAAGAAAGGGACACGCACGCCTGTGGGTGATTTTCGTGTGGATACGCGTTTGGTTAGCATCTTGTCTTAAGGCCTCCGTTGAATGAGAGGAAAGACAGACAATGGTCCAATTTGGCATTCGGAATGGGAAGTTCACACAAGGGGGCGGTGGGTTAGCGGTTGTCTTGGCTCGTGGCGCATATCCGCACGCCAGTGCGCGTACGCTCTGTACAATAAGGTGAACGGATAAAGGAGAACAGCAACAACAAAAAAAAGCCAAAAGGAAGAGGTAACAGCCTTTGCTTTTTCTTTTGGGGCATTCAGTCATAGTAGATCGAGTTCGACATGAGCGAACCCAAAAAAAAAAAAAAGGAGTGGCATGCGATGAACATTATCGTTCAAAACACCAACAAGTACAGAAAAGAAGAGAGATTTTTTGTCAGTTTACTTTTGGGCCGCTCTTAGATTCTACGTCTCCATACTGCGAGAGGTACGATAGCGTACCGTCATCATCCGCAAAAAACAAGAGACAACGTTTTTCCTCAGCTATTGCTGTTTTGGTTTTCGTTGTCACCTAGACACTCTACCCTGCACATTCGTCTTTGTGCTCAAGCACACATGCTTTCATACACAGCAACAGCAACAACAACAACAACAACAGAAAAAGGATGCCCCTCTCCCTCCTGATGTTTTTTTGTCCTCACTTTTTTTTTTCTCTTTTGATTTTTTTTTCTCTGTCTCTTATTGTATACTTATAGGAGAGTGTGTCGTTTTTTTTTTCTCTCTCTCCTCCTTTTCTTGTCTTTTAGCTCCTCCTCCTATGGAAATGGAGAGTACGTTCTCGAGTTTTTCTTTTCAGCGGCTTGACATACACATCTGTTAAAAAGATGAGACAACGAAACAAATCATAATGTGAACTCATTTCACTGTTCTCCCTGGTCAACAGCTCCTCTGTGTTTTCGTTGCTTAACGGATTTTCTCTTCCCGTATGTCGCCCCAACTATTGCAGATGGAATGCAGAGGCAAACACATGTAAGTCCATGTGTATGTGTCGGGTCCAGAACAGCTATATTTCCCCTAAAAAGGGAACGTACACGTGCAGGCCCAAAGAAGATGACTACTGTGATGCAAAGGCGACAATGGCTCTGAGTGCTATCTGCTACTTATGCGCGGGGCTTGTGCTCAACGGCTGCTGATCGTTTGAAGCACCTCCGCCCGTACACACGCACACAGACGCACACACACACAGACGAACGCGAACTCTTGTGAACCGTTCTGACATCTCGCTTTCCCATTATCGCTCCTTCTTCTTATTCATCTTCCCTTTTCTCTGTCGTAAACTGTCGTTGCTCGCACGCACACGCACACGCTCAACTGCCCTACTCGGCTTTCTCGCAATCAGTTAAAACAGAGAAAAAAGAGAACGTGACATCTATTTCTATTTCTTTAACTATACACACACACACACGCACACTCCGAGTTTAAAGCTTTTCCTCTGCACCTGCGTCAAGGAGATCTACACCACTAAAGTAAGAAAAAGAAGTACATTTGGCCGGAGAAGACAAAAGAAGGAGGCGTGTGAGGTTTTCCGTTTCTTCTCCTTTGCTTTTTCTTTCTTTCCGCGAAGGTTCGTTTATTGATAGTGGAAGAGAGTGAGAGTGAGAGAGAAAGAAAGGGTCCCATTGTAAAAGAGACAAGGAATCACACACAAACGCAACTACTATTCCTCGCCGTCCTAAACGCGCGCTCTCCTTATTTCCTTTTTCTTTCTCCTCCTCGTTCACCGCGGACGTAAACAACGGCAACAACGGAAAAAAAAAAAGGGAGAAAAGATGCGCTCGTCAACATCGCACCTCCTGCGCGCTGTGCTGGTGGTGGTGGCGCTTCTCGGCGCCACCCAACTGGCGCACGCGCAGCTGCAGGGTCTATTGCTTCTCCAGATGAAAGGCTGGATCACCTACACGCCGGACTACATCCAGGCTCAAGGCACCACGGTCACCTACAGCACCTCGACCACCCTCTGCTTCAACGGCGGCGGCGTCCCTGCGAGTGACACTACCACGCTGTTGAACAACCAAATGCGCTACTACGTGGGGCTGACCGGCGTGGGCCCAGGGCTTTCCTTCTATATCGGGTCTAGCGCGGAGCCGACGGCGGCAAACCCGAACCAGTGCGTTAGCCTCCAGCCCTCCACCACGGCCGCCACCAACAGCGCCAACTGCGCCTACCGGTGGCGCTTCGGGTTTTACGACCTCTACAGCTACCAGGGCGAGCCCGGCACGGCGTACTGGCAGGGGCTGTATTACACTACTGGCGGGGCACAGGTGCTGAACCAGTACGAGCAGTACTACTGGGCTAACACGGTGGCCGCCCCGACGCAATACCCACGCGGGTACTACAACACGATCAACAGCTATGGCACAAATGCCATGCTGCGCATCGACGTGCCTGCGACGCCCGTGGACAACGACCCGAATCCGATTGCCAAGTACATGGCTGTGTGTGAAGTGCAGCTCTACCCTCAGATGCCCCCCACCACCACCCGTATGCCGCAGCCGTCCTTCGTGAATGGCTTCAAGACGCTGACCTGGGCTCAGGAGCACTGGTGGGTCATCTTTCTGATCATCGCAGTGGTGCTGCTCGCCGTGCTCATCCTCATTATCGTGTACTGCTGCATCACCTCCGCCAAGCCGAAGGAGGAGCCGCCGGTGCACTCGATGGTGTTGCGCGAGCGTATGGGCAAGGCCTACATCATCGCCGACGCCCCGCAGAAGTCCAGCAACGAGAGCAAGAACTACCCCAACAACAACATTAACAACAACAATGCCGCGTACTTGCAGCAGCAGCACATGTTAGCCATGCAGCAACAGCAGCAGCAACAGCAGCAGCAACCGCCAGCTACCGAGGCGCAGCGCCGACTTGGCCGCGGCTTCAACCCGCAGGAGCAGCGGCAGGACCCCGAGGACATGTCCATGGGTGCCGCCGGTATCTTCGGCCGTGGAGGGGGGAATCAGTACGGTGACGGCAACGTGATCGACAACGGGAACCGGCAGAAGGGCGATGACTACTACGCAAACGTCTCGGGTGGCGGCCTCCGCGAAGATGAGTTGGCCGCCATGAGTCAGCAGGTACCGGAGGACGAGGTGGCGTCGATGGGGCCCAGCGTCACAGCGTCGAAGCGCCGCAGCAGCCGCAAGTCGCGTGGCCGCACCATTTCCCAAACGTTCGACGACGTTGATGTGCCGCAGGCTGGGGAGATCGACGAGGCCAATGTCGATCTTTAGAGGCTCGGCAGCGTGCCAAACAAGGAAAGGCAGAAGGAAAGAAAAGGGAGAAGGGCATATAGAGAGAGAGAGAGAGAGAGAGGCTGCGTCGGCGAGAGACAGCGTGCGCGGTTGAGATATATGGGTTCAGGATTCTTGCGGAGGTGTCATCTGAAGGAGCACTTCAGCAAGCAAGAGTGCTGGGGGAGGAAGAAGTGCTGATGAGGGGGGGGGGAAGACGAAAGTGCACGCTTCGTTTTCCTCTTCCTGTCTTCTACCTTCACTTAAACCTCGTGATACATATATATATATTCAGTTAAATAGCGGTAATATCAGCACAAAGAGAAGGGGACATAAGAAAAAAACTAAGACGGCGCACGCGTATTGCCTCTTCTCCCCCCCCCTTTCTCTCTCTCTCTCTCTCTCTTGCTGTTTCGGAGGCTGACCTGGAATCGGGTCATTTCCCCTCCCCCCCCTCCGCTTTCAACTACACTCGCGCGCGCAACGTAAACCGCGTTATTGTTGTGTGTTCTCTCTCTCCTGTTAGTTCTCTCTTCCTCTCGCATATATACAGATGTATTTATTCCATTTTTATTTATTTCTCTTTAGAGGATAGGGTCCTCTTTCTCCTTAGTCTTTGCACATGTTCACCTTTTGTTTTTCTTCTTCTTCTTCTGCGTATGTGGCAGCTATTTACTGGTTTTCTTTGCCTTTTTTCTGCTTTTTTTTTTGCTTTGGAGTCAACGTCTCGCGGCTCCATCAGTTGTGCAGCTATTTATTAACTTTATTTATTTATTTTGCCACTTTCTGCGAAATACCAAACGTGGCAAGAAAAGAAAAAGGAGTGGAAAGAGAGAGAGAGAGCGAAGCATGCTCAAAGGGCCGATAAGAATGACAATCATGGCGCTTCGTGGTTAGGCTTTTGATGGATATTTCCAAGAAAAACAAAAAGCACACACACACAAAAAAAAGTATGTGAGAGAGTGGAGGTGCTTTCCTATTTGCAAGCTATCGCACTTTGTTTTTCTCACCAAACCCCCTTTTTCATACTGCTGGGTTCTTTTTTTTTTGGAGCTTTAGAAAAGAAAAAAAAAACGTATCGGCTTCAGGTTGCGTGTGTTGTCGTTGTCTTGCACTTCTCGTTGTTAGAAGCCCTGACACTCCTCTTTCTTTTTTCTCTCTCGCTTTCGCTCTGTTTTTTTCTTTTTTTTCCTTTTCAACGAAGAACATGTCTTTGAAGGGAAGAAAACAAGCAACAATGTATGCAGCACAATTCTTTGCTTTGTTAAGACTCAACCTTTCGT
>JASAOD010001859.1:0-56067 GCA_030849845.1 Crithidia brevicula | reverse complement strand
CGGGGGCGTGTTTTGGGGGAGGGGGAAGGGGCTCCTCCCGGGCGGCCGACCCGGGCCCCTTTCCCGGTGGGGACAGAGGGGAGGGGGGTTTCTCGCGCGCAGGCCTAGGCGGTGGGGGGATGCGGAGCCGCCCACCCGCCTCCTAGACCAGAGCGAGGAGTGAGCCCTCACAAGAACACCCCAATGACCAAACACCCACGGAAGAGAGAAAAAGATAGCGAGTAGAGGAGAAGCGGCAGGCAGGAAGATTCTGATGATCAGGGGACACCTTTCTCTTTTTTTATTGGAAGCACAACGCCCCCACCTTTAAACATTTTTTTTGGTTTTTAACCTCAAAAAAAGAAAACAACGTTTTGCGGGGGAAGCTAACGGAGAGGCCACGGTGTTTTTGACCAAAAAGCGGGGTAACACCGACTTTGATTCGTTTGTTCATTTGAACAAAATATGTGTTGTTTTCTTTTAGCAGGTGGGCAGGGAACTTACAGCGAAGAAAGCCAGAGACGCGCGAAAGAAGAGAAGGACCATGGTTGCGCTATGTAAAGCGCCGCAGCATCAACAAACAAAAAGATAGGATAGACTAAAAATCTAGAACGAGAGAAGCAACACAACAAATTTAGGAAACTTAGCTGACTGGTCGGGTGTACGTCGCAATTAAATCGCGCAGATTCAGCAACGTAGTCCTCTGAGCCAGCGCAGGCTTCTCCCCCTTCGACCCACTCGTGGAAGTGGAGCTGGTCACACTGGCGGTGTCGCTGTCGCTGTCGTCGTCCGCGCCAAGCGACGTACCCACGAACTCCGCCAAGTCGATGTCCATCATGGCCTTCTCAATGCGGCTGCGCATCATGTCCGACGTGATGGCAGGGATGGCGCGACTCTCGCCGAGCAGCTCCTCGAAGAAGCGCCGCACCACGCGCAGCAGGCTGTCAGGGATGAAAGAAGCACCAGGACCGAAGAGGTCACGCTTCGCCAGAATCGTTTTCGACGACGCCCCTGTCGCCGCAAACGGCGCAGCGCTCTCAGCGGGAGCCGGCGTGTTGGCGCTGCTCCCGCCCGCCTTTGCCTTCCAGGACGCAGCACCGCCGCCTGCGCTGCCGGCCGCGCGGTTGCCACCCGAGACGCCCGCCTTCTCTTTGCCGGTGGTGGAGAGGTGAATGGTCCCCTCGGTTGCGAAGAGGACGTCGATGGCGGTGAGGGAGGGCGGAATCGTATCGTGCGCTGCGGAGGCCATCGCCACGTCCACAAAGTTTGGGCCCGCACTCGGTGCGCTGAGGACGCCGCCACACGTCATCCATTCCAAGATGGCAATGGAGGGAAGGCCGTCCACCAGGTACGAGCTCACGGGCGACTCGTCTGCGTTGCCAGCGGACGCGGCAGCGGCAGCAGCAGCAGCAGCGGCAGCAGTCGTGCGAGGTGCGCCGACAGCGCCGCTGGCACGTGGTCGCGGTGCCCGGCCGCCTGTGAAGAGCGGCGACCACAGGGAGAGGAAGAGCGAGAAGAAGAAGAGCTGCTGACGCAGCACACCCTCGTCAGCGCGCCACTGCGCGACCGGACAGTCGTAGACGGCGGACCAGGTCTCCACACGGCACAAGCCGTCACGCAACACCCGCATCACCACGAATTGCAGCAGCGCGATGGCCGTGACGTAGTTGCCGCCACCGGCGCACAATCCGGCGAGAATGGTATCCTCCTGCGGTGTACTGCACCCTTGTAGCGGAAAGGGGAGGCCGTTGGCAAGGAAAGCCGCCGCGCTGCCCTTCGCCTCCGCTGCGCGCTGGTTGATCGTCGCACTGGGTGTCACGAGTCGCTCCTGGAAGAAGGTGAGGAGGTGCAGAGAGATCTGCACGCACCAGTGAAAAAGAAAAACCTCATCCTTGCGGTGCTCCCACATGTCGCCGATGGGGAACTCCGGGTAGCTGCTTAGACGCCGCCGCACCGCCCACACCCCGCACGGCGCGCCAGTCGCGCTGTCAACGGTGGTCGCGGAGTCCACGACGAAGCGGTGCACCGTGAAGCTGGCAGGCGTGCGGAACTTGCGGTCGAGGAGCGTCATGATGAACTTCAGCAGGCGCTCCTCCCGCACACCGGCGTCGGTGAAGAAAGCTGAAGTCGACGTCGCGTCACCCGCGCCGCTGTTCGCGTTCGCCGTCGTCGGGGTGCCCACCTCGGTTGGCGCGCCGGTGCCGCTTGTCACGGGAATCGAAAGCAGCACGGAGGCGGTGTCCACCTCCTCCTGTGCATCCCTTCTTGCCACCTCCATCGACGTCTGCGCAGCCGCAGCGGTGGCGGCGGCCGCAACGGCGGAAAAGGACATGTTGCTCATCATGCGGTTGGTTGTGGTGGGCGGGAAGCTGTTCACGCTGAGACCGCCAGCACTGCGCTCCGGCGCACGGGAGCCAAAGAGAACGCTTTGCTGCGGGGCGAGCAGCGGGCTCGTCGCCGGTGGCGCGCGTGAGGTGGTGGACGCTGACATCGTCTTCTTCACCGGCACAAGAACGGCACTCGCGTGGGTCACATCGCTGCTGAGCAGCAGCGTCGCACACATCCACCCCTGCACAAGTCGGGGAATCTCCCTCTGCACCCGCTCGAGGTGCTGGGTGCGAAAGGCAAATTCGGCATCGGCCAGCATGTGCGCCATCGCACCGCCTCGGGTGAAGAAGGAGATCCACACACCCATGCCCAGCACATCGGAGAGGAGCGACAACGACCCGTCCAATACCCACGCCGGCGCGTTCGCTGGGTCCGAGAAGAAGGGCTTGTCTGAGATCGTCGCTGCCGTGCTGCCTGTCGGCGGGGGAAAGACACGACGGTGGCGCGTTAAAAAGGCGTCTGACGTCAGAAAGCGCACGAGCGCGCGGCGCTGCCGTAGCAGACCGAGCATCATCGTCGTGAACAAGTTGCACAGCACCACGTCGATCGACTCCGTCACCATGGCGCTCGTGAGCAGGTACGCCACACACTCCATCTGCTGCACTCGCATTGCCGTCGCCGCGGCGGAGTTGGCGCTCTCCTGCTCCTGCGCCGCCGCGGACGCCATGACCTCTGCCGGCAGGTTGGCCGTGCCGGTGAGGGCGGCAATGTAGCCGCAGAGGGACTGCAGGAGGCGCACGTGGTTGCTGGAGCAGCCGTTGGCGTAGCGCAGGAAGCGGAAGAGCTCCGCGGAGAGGGGCGGGGGCAGGGAGTAGCCCGTGAAGAGAAGCGTGGTGAGCGCCGAGGTGGAGGCGGCGGGCTTCCCACTTGGTGAGGAGCCACCGCGAGCCGCGGCACGAGCGCTTGTGCTCGGTGTGGGGGACGCAGGGGTCACACGACGCGAGGTGGCGCTCTGCGGCGGAGAGGAAGAGCTGCCGGCTGTCGTCGAGCTCATCGAGCCAAACAACGCGGAGGACGCGGGTGCCAGCAACAGCTGAATAAGCACGGAGTGCCCGGACAGGGGCAGCGTGCGGATGACCCGCACGAGCTCCTGGCAGCGCGCGCGTACTTTGCGTGCCACGTCGTCGCACTTGGAGGGAATGTAAGGCGGCGTGATCTGCAGCGGTGGCGGACGTTGCGGCATCTTTGCCATCGCACCGTCGGCCGCCCCCGCCGTTCCGCCCTTCACGTTCTTCTTCGCGTCGCCTCCCGCCGCGGCCGATCCGGGTGCCGGCGAAGGTGCGTTGGAAAAGTTTGTCATGGCCACCGCGTACGCTGCGTTGGCCTCCGCCGCAGCTGCGATGGCGGCCGTGTTGTTCTCACTTAGCTCGTAGAGCATCAAGCTTCCCATGATGAGTTGCTCCATCATCGCCCGTCCGCCGTGCGCGATCTTCTCCCCGGTCAGCCGGGTGAAGTCGTCTTCGAGGATGACCAGACTGGGCGTGAGCTGGCGCAAAATGAGGGTATCGCACCCAGCGAAGCCGTCCGCGCTGAGCGCCTGCATCACGCGCGATGTCTGCGCGATCATGTGCGCGGCTTGGCGGATGCGCGTCGGGTCTCCGCCGTCGGTGCCGGCGCCAAAGCTCAACAGGTGTGTAGCAAGCACGTCGCACGCAAAGCGCTCCACATTGCTTCGCACCCACAGCAGTGCTGCAGAGTTGGGCGGGATCAGCTTCCCCGCCGTTGTGGTGCTCGCTTCGACCTTACCGCCGCGTGCAGCCATACCGGCCTTCCGCTTTGCGTCGTCCTTGGCAGCAGAGGCAGCCGCTATGCTGGTGCTGGTGCTGCTGCTGCCGGCTACAGCAGAGTCCACCATGTAGGGCTGTGCCGCCTCGAGGGCCAAGCCAAGCGTGTGCTGACGACGCACCGTGGCCCGCGTCACGCGGACGAGGTAGTCGACGGCGATGAGGCTGGCGTATTGCGGGTTGACGCGTGACTGCAACTTCTGCACCTCGCTGTGCAGCCACGGGGTCTGCATGGTGAGGTACACCGCCGCCGCACTGCGCGAGCGGCCAAACCGCAGCAGCAGCTGCACCAGTGGGATGTGGAGGCTCTCCACAAGCATCGGTGTGACTGGAATTTTGACCACGTTGGTGGCGACGCTGTTCACAAGCGCCGCCTCCAAGTCCAGTAAGAAGGGGAGGCAACCCTTCGCTGTAGCTTCATCGGCGAGGCGGTACAAAAGCTCGGCCGCGTCCACGTGCCGCCGCTCCGTGAGCAGCTGACTCACCTCTTCTCGCACAATGTCCACGAAGGACATCGTTTCCATCGCCTCCTTCTCGGCACGGGCAGCGGTGGTGGTGACTGCACTAGACGACTTGTCGCCGCCCACACGCGTTCGGCGGGTGTTCGTAGTTCCGCCAGAGCGTGCCTCAGCACGATCGGCGCTGCTCGCCGACGCCACCGCCGCTGCCGTCGCCGCTGGCGATGCGCCGGCGAGGCCGATGGTGTAGCGCCACTGCCGCACCGAGGACACGTTCAGCCCGCGCGTGGTGGGCCGGGTGGCACCCGAGTTCATCGGCGCATCCGCAGCACCGCCGTCCTCGCGCCCCCCACCGCCACCACTATAAGCAGCAGCACCAGCGGGGGATGAAGCAGCAGCGGCACCGGCGCGGTTGTCCGCACCACCCTCCACACCACTGCGCTGGATCGTCGAGGCCCACGTCGTCGCGCGATTCGACGCCACGCCACCCGTCGTCCTCTTCAAGGTGCTTTCGCTGCTGGCCATCCACGCGTCCTCAGCGGTCACCTCGTTGCCGCCGCTGGTGTAGCGGTGCGTGATGCGGCGGGACACGAGGCTGGGCCTCGCCAGCCGTCGCGGGTCGCTCTCGCCCAGCGTGCTGGTCAGCGCGGAGCTGAAGACATTCGCACTTGCGTCGCTCACGCCGGTTGAGCCCATGGGCTTTCGACCTCCTCCGCCAGAGGCCTCCCCCGAGGTTGCACTGCCGGCGAGGATGTTGGCGTAGGAGAACTTGCTGATGCTCGAGATGGCCGCCTTTGTGCCCTGCACATTCGCCTTGAGGGCCTCGACGAGGTCACTGGCGCGATCGACATCGCGGAAGAGCAGCAAAAAGCTGTTGGCGTGCGCAAAGACGGAGGTGTGCAGGCGCTGCGTGGCGATGGTGTGATCCTCGGTGAGGTCGTGGTCCAGCTTGAGAAAGTTAGCCCTATTGTCACCAATCAACTCCGCAAGTAAGTCGTCCTTGTCAAAGGCAGCAGCAGCGGCCATGGCGTTAGCGGCGGCTTGCTGCTGCTGCAGTGCGGTGGCGCTACGTGGCAGCGGCGGCGATGCGGTGCCTGGCGCGTAGCGTTCCTGAATCATAGCCTCCCGCTGCGAGAGAAGCTGATCGACGCGCGTCTTATCCTGCCGCTGCTGCTGCATGCGCAGCGAGAGGCGCTGCGCCTCGTCACGGGCTGCGGTGGCGGTGCGTCGGTTGCTCGGCGCGGCAGGAGGTGTGACGGACCGCCCCGCAGCCAGCGGACGCGGAGTGGCCGGCGCTGCGGGCCCGTTTAAGGCGTCGCCGCCGTCTGGCCGCTTCGCGCGGCGGTTGGAACGCGCGCTGCGTACCTGGCGCCGACGCTCAGAGTTCATTTTCTTTGCGTTTTCGATCTAGTTGTGGTTTAAAATTTTTGTAGAGTTTCTTTTTTTTTTTGTCACACTCAAGAGGGGGGAATAACTAAATGAAAGCAGTCGCTGACAGCAAGGTATGCGGCAGCCCACCAGAGACAGTAGGAACAATGGTGAATATCGCACGGATTGTTGCAGCAGGACACCTCGTAGCGTATCCTGTGCTAGAAGCAACGGTTTGAGAATACAAAAGAAAAAAAAGAAAGATAACAGCTGATATATATATATATATAAAGCAGAAAAGTGTATTGTGGGAAGAGAAGGCAAAACCGCACACGCCGTCTTTGATTTTTTCGCTCTTCCCAGACGGGCGTGGCGTGGCAGATTCAAGGTTGCGTGCTATACCCAACGACAACTTTGATGTAGGACGAAATGTATATAAAGAGAGAGAAGAGAACACCACGAAGATAAAGTGAGACAGAGCAAAAAGGTAAAGGGGTTGAGATGAGAATGTGGAAGCACCGAAATGCGTGGGTGTGTGTGTGTGTGTGTGTGTGTGCGTGTGGGACCGCTGCTCGATGGGGTGAATGCAGCCTTTGCATACCTCTAGCACGTTATTGCATCTGAGCGTTGTCTGTTTATCTATGCAACACGTGTGTAAAGGGACAATTTCCGACTCCCAAGGACAGGGGGCACTGAGAGCACCGGCGCACAGGTCGTGGCAAAGAAGATCTCTCAGCAGCCTCGCTCTTGACATTCCTCTCACTTTCTCCTCGCAGTCGCATCCTGGGAGAAGGGAAAGGGGGCTTTTGTTGTTATTTTACACACATGTATAAGTTTCGTTTCTATTGGAGAAAAAAAAAAAGAAATGCACGAGATGTGTTACAATTTTCAACCGAAGCGACGTCGGCCACTTCATTGTGGTGCTTCGGTCCTGTACCCTGGGATGGGAGAAGCCAAGAACCGGCTCACTTTCCTTTTGAGGTTGGTAAGTTGTGTTTGGGCTACGGCAAACAGGCCGTGGGTTGCGTCTTGACTAGGAGGCCTGGGTCGAATTGCGCTTTCGCGCTGCCTCACTGCTACACGCGGTCGCGTCTGGCATTTATTTGTGATTCTTCTTAACTTTTTTGCATATGTTTCGTCTCACAACGCTGGCTCCTTCCTCATGGGCGGCACAATACGTTCGTTCAATATTCCGCTGAAGGTGCTGCAGTGCTCAATCTTTCCGAACAGCTTCACTGGTAAAGCTACGCTGTGATGGTGCACCTCGCCCGTGTACACGACACCGGCGAGCTGGTGAAGGCAGCGCCGCTGATGAGAATTCATCGTTGTGAAGAGACGCCTGGGCACTTGCTGAAGTGTTCGAGGAACCGCTCACACGCTCCTCTGCCATGGCGTGTCTCGATCCAGCGTTGTTGGGAATGCTCTCGAGCCCACTTTGTCCCGGTTCCTATGCGAGCTGTTTGGCCTGGCTGATCCTACCCTTCCCGACCCCGACGTGGCAGTTGCTGCTGCACCCCCTGCGCCTGTACCACTGGCACGCAGTGCCTCTCTTCCTCTAGCTTCAGTATCGTTTGGTTTGTTGATTGCACCGGCTTCGCGTTCTAAGCAGAGAGATGGGGAACGGTTGCTGTCGGAGAGAGCGCACAAGGGCTCTGAGGGAGGCTTACACATACAGGAAGTTGTTTCCGAACGAGATTGGTGACCCGGGAGGCGTTCCGCTTCAGACGCACACAAGGAAGAGACGCCAGTGCTGAGAATGTTGGTGGCTGCAAATGGTGCCACGCTACAGTGGCACTCGTGGCGATCGCATTTCAATAAAAAGAAGAAAAAAAAAATCTTTAAACGCAGACTAGTGCATCTATCAAACTAAGATGGAGCAACGTTGGAAAAAAAAAAAAGGATCGGCAAAGAGCGAAAGAGGGAAATAAATTTCTCAACGAAGCACGCATGCGTACACATGCGTTGCAATACTTCATTGTTGAAGTTCGAAAATTCTTCCGGTTTTTCCACAAAAAAAAGAAGGTGATTCCGCTACAGTTTGCTCGGTCAGAAGAGAAATGAGGACTTTTTTGTGTGTAGCAACAAACTGAGAGTGACGAAGCGAGTAAGGGCTATTACGTGCAGCGCAAAAGAAAAAAAAAGACAAACGTACCGTGCTTTGGATTCTTACTTTTTGCACGTCTGCACAAAGGGTGTGTCTGTACGTAAGGCTCCCTTTCGGTTTTTTTTTTTAATTAGGCACAGCCAACCTTTTCTCTAAACCTCTTCTTGCACTCTACCCGTCGTCCTCGTCGCTGCTGGAGCTCCCTTCATTGCTGGACGACGAAGACGACCCAGGTCTCTTCATCGCCCGCAACGCCGCCGTGTCGTCCTCGTACCGCCCAAGGTGCTCCTCCACCTGATCGTTGCGGAAGATGATCAAGCAGTGTAGGTTCCCGCGCTCTGGCTTGGGTTTTGCCGGCGGCGCTGGCCTCTTGGAGGTCGCAAGACGAGGAGCCTTGGGGAGGAGTGTCGACCTTGCGGTTGGGCCACCGTCTACCGTTGAGTCGGAGGAGGCATGCGGTGCGAGATGTTGTGGCGCATCAACGGTGCCCTCATTTGGTTCCAGGGGCGACGCCAACCCCGGAAGCGGCTCCACAACCTCGGCGCGGGTCCCAGAGCTCACCGGTGGCTCCGCGCAGTCTCTTTCGTGCTGCACATGTTCGATCCTCGCACTCTCCTCACCGCTTTTCTCACTCCTTGTGTGAACGGCAACACCCTCTGTGGCGAGATCCGCGACTCCGGGGCTTGCCTCAGCACTGCCCTGTTGTGGAGCGGGGATCGATCCCTTCGTATCGCCCTCTGCGGTGGTGAGATAATCTACTACATGTGCTGATTCACCCCTCACTCGCTCTGGCGACGAGGCCAGCCCTGACGGGCCATCCGCCGCAGCTGTCGTACCGCTGAGTTTGACGCGTGTGGCCTCAGGCTTCAGAGCGGCAAGCTGGGCGTTCTCCTTCTCCTCGGCTGCGCCGTGCTCCGACACTGGCATGCGCATGCACGACGCTGGTGGCGGCAACGGCGTACCCAACACGGTCGCCCCCGCCACCATCGCCACATCGTTTACGTTCTGCACTGCATCGGTTGCTTCAGCCGCCTTCTTCTTCGACTCACGACGCTGCACGCCCTGCTCGGGGTGGCGGATGTTGAAGAAGAAGGGTGACTTGCACTCAATGTCCTTCACAACCTGCTCCCATTTGCGTGCGTACAGCGCCTCGTGACGGCCGCGGCTGACCTCGCCGATGAAAAGCGTTGTGTCGGTGCTCGTCTCCGACACGACAGGCTTGAGGAAATCGGTCTGCGCATGTGGAATGTCTTGGTAGCCGATAGGGACCATGTAATGGTTGTGGCAGTGGTAGATGAGCGCGCAGTGAGGGTCGCGTAGGGCAGCCTTAACGGCCGCCAACGCAGCGGCATTGTCGGGGTAAAGGTGCGTCGTCTTGCCGTGCCCGTGCGCCTTATACAAGATGTAGGCCCGTCCGCGCAATCCGAAGTGCCGGTTCAACGCGTGGAACCAGCGAATGAGCGTCACGTTGCCCGTGAAGGGTCCCCAGGCGATCTCACCGAAAGGGGGATCGAACCCCAGTATCGACATGATCTCCTCCTGCGAGCGCGGCGCCCTGCCCGCCCCCACCTCACTCTCGCCGAGCCAACTGTACAGGTAGTTGTAGACAGAGGCGAGAGAGGCGATGCCGCACCCGCGCGGGTACTGCTTGTTCACACAGAGCAGCCGAGGCAGGCGCAGGACAAGGCGCTGCTCGAGATCAGCGCGGGTGGTCGTCAACTCCATCGGGATGAGGGCTGCGCGATTGGCCAGGCCGTCAAGGTGCATCACCTGGAGAGGGGCGTCGAGCGCGTGGACCGCATTGCCCTCGCTGTCAGCGCCAAGGCCGGCGGAAGAAGCGGCGGCTTCTCCGCTACCATTTCCCGCTGCGGTCGCGGCTGACGCCGGGTTGAGTTGACTGCGCAGGCGAGACGCCTTGATCGCGTCCTTCTCCTTCTTGGTCATCTTGCGCTTTGGCTTGGACCCGAGGGACCCGAAGTCGACCACCCACGCCTCGGGACTCGCAGCGGCCGCTGCCGTCCTTGAAGCTGGTTGTGGTGTTTGCTGTGCCTCCGCAGTGCTAGACTCCGCCACTAGGCCAGGAGAGGCCGCCTTGCACGCAGATAGGCCGGTGGGCTGCCCTTCAACAGGATTCTCAACAGTAGAAGCAGCAACGAGAGCAGCAGTGCCTTCTTTGTCTTCCTTCGAGAACGCCAATGGGGATGGCACACAAGCCTCGCCCTCTTCGTCCTTTTTCTTTATCACGGCAGTCGGCCCGTTGTCCACCGCACAGTGGACAGCAACGACCGAAGACGCCTCGGCCGCGATCGCCGGATCCACCTGGTCCAACTCAGACGAAGGCGGTGACGGCCTTTCCCTCAAAGCAGGAGACTCAAACACCTCCTCTTGGGCAGCAGCAGCAGCAGCAGCGGCATCAGTTTCTTGCATCCTTTCCTTCCCAGCTTCGTACTCGACGACGCCGCCGTGCGAAGGCGCGTCCAAAGCATCAAGGGAAGCGGGGGAGGGCGACGGCACGTAAAGCCCCTCCACAGGACGCCCAGACGTTACATGCGGCTCTGATGGTGGAACGGGCAGGTAGACGACTCCCTCGGTTGTGTCACTCGCTGCGCCGTCGAGTTGCGGCTGAACAGCGGAATCAGCGTCGTGCATCGCCATGCCGGCTGCTGCCTCTGGCGGCTGCTCAGCAGTTGGAGTTTGTGGCGCTGCGGGAGGGGCAACAAAAACGTCCTCTGCAGCAGCGTCGAAAGAGGCCATGCCAGTGTGAATGCGTGTTACAGAACGAAGATCTGAGAAAAAAAAAAAGTTGTGTAGACTGGCAGAGGGTAAAGCAGAGGTAGTGAAAGATCGGATTTTATATTTTTAAAAAATGTAGCACTATCTAATCAAATATGGTGTGTGTGTGTGTCGGTTTTCGCGTAGGTTTGATGGCGAAAGAAGAAGAATTGCGAAGCACTGCAAGCGTCGCCGACTCACGTACAGATGCCTTTCTTGGCTGTTTCAGTGAATATAAAAATGTACTTTTATATCTGCGTAGCTGCAATGGGTGCGAAACGGATAAACGGTGTACGCTATTCCGATAGAGGCAGCAGACCGCGCGTGTGTGTGAGCGCAGGTAAGAATTGTTGTTGTTGTTGTTGTTGTTTTTGTTCGGTAGAAAATGAGGCAATGTCGAAGAGAAGAGAAAAGAAGATTTTTGAAACGCACACACAACCAAGAGGGAGTCGCTGCATACCCTGACAATGCGCACATCCAGACAACAAGAGGACTTCCGAAAGGGCAAGTTGACCCCCGTGTATTTCTGCCTTCATTCGTCGTCATTGTTTTTTTCTCCACGCGCACGGTTGTTCATTGTTTTGTTGTTGTTCTGTTTGTTATGCAGATACTTTTTTTTTTTTTCTTTAGTGTGTGGCAGTGCAACTTCGGTTAGAGAGCACATGAGAAGAAACCGCTCGTTTTCACACAGAAATTAACGGACTAATTCTATCTGGTTCCTTTCTCCGAGAAAAGGCAGGTGAAGAAGATCTAGGTCACTTCATCTCATGTGTGATGCCATTACCCAGCAAATAAAAAAAAGCAGCAGCCTTTTTCATTGCTCATCTTCTTCTTCTTTTCTCTTTGACATGAATTGATGCGGTGCACAACATGCGAATACACCTTCTTATATATTTTTTTTTCTTTCAATAAGGGGATAAGGACAAACGCGAGTTTTTTAACAATTGTGAGGAAGGGACAGTACACGACGAACACTCAGAAGAGAAAAGGAACGCGTACTACCAACAAAGGAATCGGCACAACATACTCGTTATCAGATTCACGAAGCCACTGCAGCAAAAGATCCCAAAACACGTTTAGGAAGAAACAATACGATCAGTTAGGTTAGTCTAGCGGGTGTGTGATGAAGCGAAATCCAAAGCTTTTGTTGTGGTGGGTGTGCCTCTTCCCCAAGAAGCTGGAAAAAAAAAAAACACAATCCAAAGTCAGCTTGTAAAAAAAAAAAAAATGACCCTCACAATAAATAAAAAAAAAACAAGATGAACATGGCCGATGCAGCACTTAATTTTTTTAATTTTTTTTTGCGGGTGTACTTGTTTGTATGTGTATGTATCGTCCAGCTTCGTCTACCCTATCCGCCTCTTCCATTGCGTGGGCTCCCCGTCGTGCATTACTCAAAGGGGCAACTCGTGGACGAGACCTTCGACGGCCGCTCCGCCTCGATGTCCGCCATGAGGGCTTCGTAGTCCTCCTTGGACATGGTGGCACGCCAGTACGCCTTGTGAATCTCCTGCCGCAGCAACGCGTACTGGTGGTCGCAGGTGTACAGGCACCGCAGCTTCCACACGTCGGGGGTCCAGATAAGGACGATGCTGCCGAGGCACAGCCACGGCACCCACCACCGTTGCATCAGCGGCACCCAACCGGGATGGTGCCGACGGAAAAGCCACGAGTTTACCTTCGGCGGGGGTGGCAGGGCCGCACCGGGCTTCCCACCAGCCTTCGTCAGTTGAGGGATCTGCGCCGGATCAATCGCAGACGTCCGCTCCACCTTGAACCCACGCGAGGTTTGCGTGGTCTGAGTGTGCAGGTACGACCCACCCACCTGCATCGCCGCCGCTGCCTCCTCGGGCGAGAGATGCAGCCCTGAAGAACCCGTCGGTACCGTTGCCGATGCTGCCGCAGTCGTAGCGGTTTCATGCATCTTCGTGGCCTCCTCGGCGGCGGCAGCGGCGGTGGCAGCCTCGTACTCCAGCGCGCGCTTGGCGTGGCGGCCAAAGTAGGGCACCTTGCTCCACCACCGCGTGGCGTAGGCCTCCATGGCCTTGGCGTTGGCAATGTCGTAGGCTAGGATCTCTTGCTGGATGTCGCTCACAAAGGCCTCGGCGGCCTGCAGGTCTGCAGCCTCCGGACTGTTCGCGTCGAGGCCTTCTTTTGGGATGCCCAGGATGAAGTTGCGGGTCAGGCTGTTCGCCTGCTGGGCTGCGCTGCCGGAGGTGGCGGAGCTGATGTTGGGCGACGAGCCCGACGAGCCCGCCTGGCTGCTCATCTCCCTTTCTCTCGGCGATGTATCTGTGCGGGTGTGAAAAGTAAGAGGAATACTCGCTGTTGGATGTACACTGGGCCACCAAGCTGGAGTGTGTTGTCAAAGAAACGTGAAGGAGAAAAGTGAAGGAGAAAGAGCTAGAGCGAGAAAGAGGGGGGAGCAGAGCACAGCAAGGGCCGAAAGCAAAGCAATGCACATTAATATACAACACAAGGATGCAGAGCGTCAACGAACACGACCGCTTCCTCACACACACAGAGAGAGAAAAGCAAAGCTTCTCATTTCACCGCTTTTAACCGCCGCGGCCACAGACACGCGTTAGGTGCGTGCGTACGGAGCATTAAAAACCCTCTTGTCTTTTTTTCTTTTTATATATTCAAATTCAAGTTTGTGTGTTCAAATCGGTGAGTGTTTATGAGCGTGGGTGTGTTTCGGTCACAGCAACAATCCTCCAAGCACCGCGGCGTCAAATCGACCCTGACTCAGGTACACCTCACGAACACTTGCCAAGGCAGAATGAGTTCTCTCCCGTGCGCACGGTGCCGCCGTCGCAGCGGCCGCAGCTGCTGCTGCTGACGCGGCCAACAGATCATCCTCGTCAACAAAGCGGCACCCGCGCAGCCACATCCGTTGTAGAGACAACGGAGGAAAGTCCCGCCACGGGAAAAAGAATGCTCCCTTTGCCACGTCCTCGCTGCCTTCCTTCTCACCATCAGGCGGGGCGAGAGCAGTGGCAGCGGCAGCAGCGGCGACTTCAGAGGTCGACAGGAGATTCAGCCGAGCTGACGCACGCGCGGGCTGACGAGCCTCCGGGGAAAGTCTGTCAGACTTCCTTCGGTGTGGCGCTGGCAGTGCAGTGAACAGGGCCCGTAGATCCTCCTGGTTGACGGCTGTTCTAGACAAATTCAGGTCGGTCAGCCCACCCATGCAACGCAGCGCCACCAAGTCACTGGAGGTGGTGGTGGTAGGGCCTCCCATGCCGGCCTCCACGCTGCTGCTGCGACCTCTTGGGTTAGCAATCGGCGGTAGCTGAAGGTGGGGCGTGCGTGAGCGTGCCTGCAAGGATGTGGTGGTGCTGCCGATGCTGCTTGTGCGGTTGATGCGACCGTCTCGCTCTGTGCCTCGTGCTTGTGGGAGAGACACCGTCGCCCAAGGCGGCTCCCCGCCCCCGATCTGCGCGCATCCAACAAGCGACAGAGACCGCAGCCCAGGACAGGCGGCAAGAAACGGGAAAGCCTCCTCATTTGTCAAGTCAGCTGCCTCGCTGATGGTGAGCTCGCGCAGCGCTGTGCGACGTCGCTGCTGCCGACCGCTCGCCTTTCCCACCTCTGCAGGTATATCGCAGAGCGGCAAAAAAGACAGGGAGGTTAGCTGACGGCAGTTCGACAGCTGCAGCACCTCGAGCCGCGGAAAGAAGCGCAAGGCCGCAAGACCACCGGAGGTGACGTCTGTGTTAGAGAGAATGAGTACACGCAGCGTGGCGGCAAAGGCGGGGAGTCGCGCAGGCACGATCAAACCCGGCGTAAGCTGTGCTATGCTCGGAGAGCCCACCGATGCCGCTATCGCATTTTGTGTTGAGGTGCTCACGGCGTCAGAAGAATCTGGAGCTGTGGCAGAAGCAGCAGCCAAGGAACTTTCAGCACCGCCGGCGGTTGTCTTCGCGATGGGGCACCACTCCTCCAGCGTGCGCACCTTCGTGCTGGCGATATTCAACACCTCCAGACACGTCCACCTCGCCGTCGCCGCCGCCAGCACCGCTGCATCAACGTTGGTGTGATAGAGGTCGAGCTCCACAACTCGCGTAAACCCACTCAGGGCAGACAAACGGGAGACGGCGTCGCACGAGCGCAAGAGAAGATGGCGGAGTTGAGGAAGGGTGCACGAAGCAGGCTGGGCAGCAAGACGTTGGTGTGGGTGTCCGCCACCACCGCCGCTTACGGAGCTGGCGAGATCAGCGGCGCCCGTCACAGCGGTCGCATTTGGCTCGCCACCGCGACCGCCATGTGCGGCTGCACCGGCATCCCGCAGCTGCACGGTAACGGCGTCCACCACCAGCCCCTCAACTCCACCAGCAGTCAGGTTCGCACAGAAAGACACATCCAACGCAAGAAGCCCCGGCATAATGGACTGGGAAGAGGGCTTGTCAGCATTGCTGATGCCACCGCGGCCACCTGTACTCGCATCAGAAGTAACAGGAAAACGCCCAACTCGCCTTGACGCTTCACTTGACTCCACAAACAACGCTGGCAGGTACGTCAGCGACAAACACTCCTGCAGGCGAAGCAGTCGCAGCGTGCGCACGTGGCGTAGCGCAGTCAGACCCTCTGCCGTCACCCCAGTGCGGCTGACATCCAGCGTATGCAGAGAGGGGAGCTGCGCGACAACGTTCACGTTGGTCAAGGCGGTGCACCGATCCACCACGAGACACTCCAGGCTGACGAGGTGCTGCAAAGGAAGCAGCCCCGCATCGGTAAGTCCGGTGCTCGTGGCAATCAGCACGCGCAGCTTGGTGAGAAGAGGCGCGGCGATGTGGTCGACGACGTCTGGCACACTTGCCTGCAAGGATGGCGTGCGTTCTGCTGTTTGACCAGTCGTCGCTGCTGGCAAGGCTGTCCACTGAACGGCGCCGGACGCCTCCTCGTGCACTGGGCTTGATCGGCGCACTTCCTCCTCTTGCTCGGCAGCGGCGGGGGTGGTGGATGCGGCCTGTGTGTGCGGAAGGACGGTGATGGCGGGGATGCCGCCTGCGGTGTGGTGGTGCATAGCACGAGTCGTCGACGGAGCGGTTGCGGAAGCCGAGCGCGAACCCGGCCCTGGCGATGCTGCGGAGAGCGAGTGCGGACCATCCGGCCCTTCTGCTGCTGTC
The DNA here is from genome assembly GCA_030849845.1 of Crithidia brevicula. Taxonomy (NCBI): domain Eukaryota; phylum Euglenozoa; class Kinetoplastea; order Trypanosomatida; family Trypanosomatidae; genus Crithidia; species Crithidia brevicula. The sequence goes on along the minus strand of JASAOD010001859.1, from coordinate 40,082 downwards.
CACAACTGGTCGAGACGGACAAGCGACGCGCACCCTTCCAGCTTGAGCCACACAAGCTGCGCGCACAGCCCCAGCGGGTAAAGTGCGGAGCCCGACACAGAGGAGAAGGAAAGATTGAGCTCACGTAGCGAGCGCAGAGAGGGCACCCACCGCACTTGCGAGAGCCGCATGCAGCCTTCGAGGGAGAGGCGACGCAACACGCGCAGCCGAGGCAGATCACGGGCGGCGGCCTCATCTAGCACCTGCGTGTAGGAGAGATCCAAATCCACGAGCGTCTCTGACCAGCGCGTCGAGGCACGCTTATCCCTTGAACGGGAGGAGCGATGGTGACGGAGATGAAGGGGCGAAGTTACGACTTTGCTTGCCTTATCCATCTTCGCTACAGATGATGCCGCCGCCGAGCCACCAGAAAAGCGCCATAAGGAGGATTTCAGGTCGGCAAGAGTGGCGTCGACGGACCGAAGCGGGGCGAGTGGTGAGCGCAAAGGATCGGTGTACTGCGTCGTCGTAGACACCGACGGCGGCTGCCGGGCCGTTGTGTCTGTGCAGTTGACTGACACCGTCGACGTCACATCGTCCCCGTCGTCAGTCTCAGGGAGCAAGCTATGGCCACCGCCAGTCGGGGAAAGCGGTGAGAGCAGAAGGGCATCAGCAGATCCAGTTTGTGTCGCCGTGTGCCCTCCACGCCCTAACGAAGGAGAAAGGGTGGTCTGACGAGCCTCTCCGTGTTCGCGGCGTGCACCCTCGACGCCCGCGTCGCCCAGCACCACGTCACTCGGGCGGAGGATAAAGACAGCCTGCCGCCGCTCCGCCGCGTCGGTCTGCGCCGCCTGCCACAACGAGAAACGCATCTCCGCCTCGCCCTCTTCCTCCGCAGCAAAGAGGTCGATTTGGCTGTTGTGCAGCTCCTCCTCTCGTGCCACGGGCTGCCTCGGCTTTTGAAAGAGGGTGGTCTGTGGTGCAGCCCCTGTGCGACGACTCCCCTCCGGTTCATTCGCCGCGTTACCGTGACCACCTTGACCGCGCTCTTCGCCGCTGACACCATCTTCATCTTTTTCTGTTTGTCCACTGCCAACACGCGTACCTCTGACAGTTCTCAGCAACGGTTGTGATGAGCGCCGAGAGTCCTCGGTATTCATATTCGAAAATGAACAAGTCGATTTGCTAGGGCCAGCGCCGAGGGATGCAGGGTGGCCCTCCCTCTCACTAATGCGTTGAGGCAAGAAAGAGCGAGGGGAGCGGCTGCGGCTTCCTTCGGGCTGCATCGGTGGCTGAGGGAGCTGCGGCACTGCGGTGGAGGCCCTCGTGGTGGCCGTGGTGGCTGTGGTGGCCACCGACGACGTATCGGATGGCGTCGCGCACAGGAAGGAGGTGCTGCGCAGGCGGTCGTTCATCGCAAGCGAAAGATGGGTGACGTCGGGGCAGCACCGCGCCAGATCACGCAGCTGCTCCGCAGAGAGAGTGGTGTGGGTTAGGCGAATTGCACGCACTTCGGGGTGGTCGTGCAGGAGGGCGGCAATGGCGGTGTCTGCGGCGAGTCCGTGCACGTGCAGTTCCGTGACGGGCGAGGGCAGCAGCGGCGGCGTGGCAGGCAAAGCTGACGAGCCCTTCGCTGGTGCTCCGTCTATTGACATGGCCCGTTTTGCATCTCTCGCACACATGGTTGCGGTGAATATGCCTGCCCTCCCAGAAAAATGAGAGAAGGACGGCAGCGGTTGGAGTGCACGCGAAGAAGAAAGACCAGTTGGTCTGACATCCTCGTCAAGTACTTGCTCAACCACGTTGGAAACCTGCGCTATTTCAGCACATTCTCTGACACCTTTAGGGCATACTACACAAGAGTTGTGCGCCAGTCCTTGCGATGTAGCACCTTCATAATCATCGCCAACATCCCCGTCACTATCGTCACTTTCAGGAAACGCATCTGCCTTCAGCATGTCCCACAGCGCCTGCACATCGGCCTCCGAGTAGCGCAACAAGCTCAGTGACACCGGCAGCGGCCCACGGCGCACCCACCACATAGCACGGCAGAGCGCAAGCAGCGCTGGGGGAACGTTTGGGAAGGGTGCAGGCACTGCAGTTGCGGCGGCATGCGGTGGTGTCGACGACGGCGGCGATGGCAGGTGTGCACGCGGACTTAACGTTGCAAACGAACTGGGCGGTGAAGGCGGAGTGGACGCACCTCCGCCAGGTCCCTTGCCTCGCCCCTGTGTGGTGCAGCTGTGCAAACCATTTGTAAAAGCTGCACTTCCACCTTGAAGGGGTGGAAGAGATGGCAAGCTCGATGCCACACCCTGTAGAGCACTCACCGGCACGCGACGACTCTGCAGGACTGGCGACAGCGTCGTGCGCGGCAACGGGGGTGAAAAGCTGCCGGCTGAACTGCCTAAGACGCCGCTGCGCTGCTCAATAACAGCACGGCCAGATGAGCTCATGGTGGGCAAGGCAGCCCGCGTCGTCGTCGTCGACAACGAAGTTGGACTTCGCGTGGCAAAAGTTGCGGGTGGCAGGAGAGTGTGGGATTGAGACGCCTGGGGAGGTGAGGGCGGAGATGCCGGGTACACACGTGCGGAGTGCGCGCGCGGCTCAGAGGCCCGCGACGGGGACAGCAGCAAGGATCGGGTGCTCACGGGGGCATGTATGGACGTCACGGTGAGCAGCTGTGCAGACTCCGCGATTCTCTCCGTGGTGTTGGTTGCTTTGACCGATGCAGTAATAGGTGTGCGGCTTCCGTGGCCCTTCTTATCTCCGCGGTTCTTTTGCATTCCAGAAGAGCTGTAGAGTGTGGATGGGGTCAGTGCAGGGTCGTAGGGGCGTACCTGCAGCACCAACGCACCATTCGGGGCGAGCACGCAACCTCCCATAAGATTCTCCTCCATCCCACGCCGGCAATGTGGTGCGGCGGCCAGCAACGCAAGTGGACGTGTTACTGTGTTGGAGGCCTGCGACAGCGTGACAGGAACTGCTGAGGACGATGGTGGTTGTGCAGCCTGAGAGAAGAGGCCTTCAGCTGACACGAACGGCGCGGCAGCGAGTCCGTCGTCCATGTGGGCTTCATCGGCTACGTTGCGTGTCAGGTTGCCTACGCCACCACCGCTAGAAGGAATAAATTGAATAATACACGTCAGCGCAGATCGAGTCAGCGACGCCTTTGCGTACGTCGGCGAACACGAAATGAGGGCGCTATGAGCAGCAGGAGTGATGGTGGTCGCAGTTGATTTCTGTCTCGGTTCCAGTCGCGTTGATGCTGCGTCTCTGGCGTGTTGCGATGGCGGTTGCGACGCCATGCCTAGCTTCTCAGTGGATTTCAGATGAAAGAGAAAACAAAGAGGAGGAGGACGATTTTGTCGAGTGCACTTCGTCTCGAGGACTGAACGAGATGTCTGTAAAACAAAAAAGGGTTTATAGATTCAAAGGCGATTGCCTGAAGGGAGTTGACAAAGAAATAAATTAATGTCTTCTTGCCAGAGCAGGTGATTAAGAGAGAAAAAAAAAAAGGATGTGGATATCCGATTCGATATTCACTCCCGTATAAAAAAAAAGATTTACATGTAGTTACTCTCCGCGGGAATCTAAAAAAAAAAAACGCTGGAATAGGGACTGAATAGTGCTGTTGACGAATCGCGACACTCGAATTGTAGAGCCGCAATGCCGCGAACGAGAAACTACTACGTCGCAGAAAAAAAAAAGCAGAGAAAAAATGTTTCTAGGTTTTCTTATTTAGATGCATATACTGCATACACCATTTGCGATGATAAATGCGTATAAAAAGAGCGGCGAAAAAAAAAAAACAGTGCACAGAGTAAACATGCGCAGCAAACGAAAGCAATATATGAGGAAAATCTTTTTTTTTTTTTAATAGCAAGGAGCAAGACGACGCAGGCGCAGTGTGATACAGAGGTGAGCGTCCACCTTCGAGCTAATAATAATTGAGCTGGTCGCAAAGCGGCACCTCGGGAAACCAGAAAGAGGTGGAAATGGTTCTGTGAGTTGACATGAGAAAAAAGAGAATAAAATTAGAGTAGAGGAATAAGATGCGCAGAGAGAGAGAGATAAGAAGAAAAGTAATGATTGACATGCCGAATGCCTTTCAACTTCCTCCTTTTTGTTGTTGTTGTTGTTGTTGCGCAGTGTTCGCGCAATGGAAATGAGCACAGAAAGAAAGACACGCATCTGGCGCCAGCGCGTGGGGAGTATGAGCGTGATGTACCACCTCGCAGAAGGGTTTTCATCTTCCATATAATTTAGAGGCACGCAAGACTTTCCGTGTGAATTCTTTTTTTTTTCGTTGAACCTGGGCGTCGGTAACTTCGGTGTGCCAAATTTTTGTTTGAATCTCTCGTTAGTTTTTTTTTTTGGATTTCTCCAAGAAATTTTTTTAGGTTTTGTGTCTTTTGTTGATGCGGCGCTCTGAGGCTGTCAAAGAGCAAATAAAGAGACAGCAAGGACTAACGAATCGAAAGAGCGACTGATGGTGTGAAGGCGTTTTTCATTTTAAAAAAAAAAATGCGCCACGTGCAAGACAGAAGCGGAGGCTCTCTTTGGACGAGTGCAGTTGCCATGCACAACACGGGAGCACCATCCTTGACAGGGCAACATCATAAAGGAAGGTGAGAAATGAAAAGGGAGATCGAATACAGCAGTGAATAGCGTAAAATGAATTACAGCGGCAAAAAAAAAAACAGTGGGAAACGGAGTAGAAAACTCAAAAAAGAAAAGGAGGTCTGCTCTTCATAGCTTTCATATTCTCTTTTTTGTTGAGTCTATCGTAGGATGACAAAGACGGGCGCCTCATGGTGCCCTGGCAATGGGTGCGTCCAGCGCAGCGGCGCACTGCGCTATCAAGTCTTCAATGCGACGACGCGCCTCCCAGTTGACACGCACGGCGACGCTGCCCAGGTGCAAGTTTGTGAGCGGCGCGGTGTCGTGCACGCGCAGCCACTCCTCAATCCCGTCGCGGTCGTAGGTGAAGCCGTCCTCGGTCAGCACCGGGTCACACATCACGGTGCGCTTGATGGGACAGAACAAATCCTGCGAAACAACAATGCGCGCACGCACCGCTGAAGCCACGTTTTCTTCTTGGTGGACCACCGCGCCAGCAGCAGCTAGAGGAGGAGGTGGAGCTGCCGATACGGCCGGCTCCCTCTTCACAATCGGCGCCGCTCGCTCCTCGCCCACCACCTCCAGTCTACCGTTCACGTGCAGCATCAAGACGTTGCACTCGGGGCTGAGCTCCTGCAAGGCCTCGGGCAGCCTCAGCGCAGACGGGGGCAGCGGCGCGAGGACGGCCAGCACGGACCGCACCAATGGAACTTTGCGACCAAAGGCCAACAGCACCGGACGCTCGCGCCACAGCAGACCCACACCGGCACCCACAGCGAAATTTGCCAAGTAAATCGGGAGCAGCTGCATCGACGACGCAGGCGTCAGCACGACATCACTGCTGGTTGCCACCCCGGCAGTCTGCAGCCCCGCTGGTGGCTGCCACACCTGTCCATTGAGCGTACGGTCCCCACTGCTGTACTGCTGAGCCGCAGCGCGCTGGTTCGCCTGGCGCAGGATCAGGTCCAGTACATCGGTCACGATATTCGCGGCGGAGGTGGTGAGCTGCTGGAAGTCCGAGTAGAAAGCAAAGCGAAACCCGCTGAGGGCGAAGACGAAGGCGTTGCCGCCGCAGAGGTACACACGCGCAGGCGGGGCCACACTCGGGTGGCGTGACTGCGCAGAGACTACGGGTGCTGCTGTCGGCGCGGGCGGAGGCGGCGATGTTGGGGGCGCGGAGGTGGAGGAGAGGGCAGACGGCCGGGGCTGAAGCGCCATGCGACCGAGACGGAACAACGTGTCCTTGCTGCCCAGACGAGACAAGGTGGAGAGCACGACGTGCGTGAAGCTGCTCGTGGGGTCGTCATCGCTGCGGGATGATGCCGGGCGACGGCCAAGCGCGCGCAGCTCGCCGACGTTCGTCATGGCCTGTAACCAGAAGGTCTGCAAGAAAAAGTTGACGCTGGTGGAGACGCAGGTGGCGACCAACACATCACGCCAGCCGCTGCTTAACCGCGAGGACGATGCGTTCCCACCGGGCCCGCCGCCGCCGAGCACAAAGCCTGCCGTCCCACCATTGCTCCAACTACCCAGGCGAGTGCTGAAGTAGGTGACTATGGTGTCGTAGAGCATGTTGCCGCTGGCGTGCACCCACGTGGCGGTGAAGCTTGTCACAAGACGTAGGAGCATCTTGACCATGACGGGCCGGCTACGCTGAGCGGCGTCATCAGCCCGTAAGGCCGGTCGCTGGTGGTACTGAAACAGCGCGTAGGTGAGGAGGCGCTGAGGATAGGTGAAGAGCGAGAAGAGACTCTCCGATAGGCGGTGCGAACCTCTTGTCCAGCTCGAAGCGTCCGGTAGCAACGCCGCTGCCGCGCCGTAATTCGCAGTAGCACCATGGCTACTGCTACTGGCGCCTGAAGGTGTTTCGTTGATGAGGTCTGCCAGTCGAGCAGACAGCTCATCCGCGGTGAAGCCACGCGCAGACGATGCGCGGCGCTGTCGTCGCCACTGCAGCAGCGGGGGCACATCCATCGACTGCGGCACGGCGATGGCGAGGCGCAGGATCAAAGACGGGGCAACACGCGTGACCCCAAAGACCGTCAGCCAGACCAGAACAGGAAGGAGCTCATCGCCGACGGCGTTGCCCGCACGCGTGACGGCGGTGCGGAGACGCAATGGAAACGTCGCACTCATTTTCTTTGTGGCGAGAAGAGGCTTTACAACGCTCGAGGGCGAAAACACTAATGGAGAAGTAAAAAGAACAGTAACATAAAAGAAAAAAAAGGCACGTGACTCATTGACAGAGCAACAGCCTACTGTGGCGATGAAAGCAGGTAGAAGTGTGCGGAGAAAAAAGAAGAGGAAATATATACATAAATAGACATATCTTGATGGCCGTGGCTGAAGCGACTTGTTCGTCGCGATGCCTCTCTCTCTCTCTATCTCTTCCACGTTTTGCAGACGGTGAACTACTGCAAATAAAATAAAACCGATAGCACCCGCTTCCTCATCATCTATGCACCAATCGGCTGCTCTACAATTGTGTCTATGACAAAGCCAACAAGCTTTTTGCACATCCGTAGGTCTATATTGCCTGCTTCATTGTTGCATATATATATATTTATAAGCTGTGAAAAATGTAAGATAGAAAGCGCAGTTTCTTTTTTTTTTTTGCGCTACCTCTTTTAGTTAGTCGATTCGAGCGTTGGCGCCCGAGGCCGCAGGCACATCAGCACACGCCTGCACCTCGACCATGCCCAGCGACGCACGCGTCGGCAGCTGCCCCTCCACCGCAGCCAACGCCGTAAGCAGCGCCGCCGTTGCGGTGTTCACATTCAACGACACCTCCTTCTCACGCAAACGGGCGAGGCGCTGAAGGTTATGTTCCCGACGATCCATCTCGGAAGCGGGATGGTGGTACACAGAGCGGAGTGTTGCATCTCCGTCGTTAGCCTCGCTGCAATCCTCCGCATCCACCATCAATTCGCCTCGTGGGAGGTCTGGTGTGGATGGCGACTCAGCCACCCTGCGCTCCATGGCACTGCGGCGCGCCTGACGCAGTCGTCGCTGCCGTGGCGATCGGACGTGGGCCACGTGGGTGCAGCAGTGCAGCAGCTCCTCCGGAAGTCCTGCATCCTCGTTGCCCAGCAGCAGCAGACGCACCTCTGGGAGACAGGCCACTTCGCTGTCAGGTGTGATCTCGATAGATGCGGACGCGTCGAGTGGGCTGTCCACCTTCGAAGAAGAAGAAGATTCAGAAAGTTGCATCTCCGCAGTAGGAGCAGCAGCAGCAGCACTGGATTCCGTCATCATCACCGCACTAGCAATCACCTCTAATCCGCTCGAACCCTTCTTCGACTGCCATGCTTGACACGCGGCGCGCAAGAATTGTGACGTGGGCACTGTGGCCTGATGCACGTGCAGGTGCTCGAGAAAGCCAGTGCTCGTGCGGGACACGGTGGCGGTGCAGGCGGCGCAGTCGCGGCTGAGAATGACGTGATCAACGCCGAAGAAGAAAGCGGTGCGGAGGATGTTGCCGATGTTGGTGGGGTCGATGATGTGCTCCAGAAACAAAATCAACTCGCGATGTGGACCGCAGGTGTGGAGGTGGGTCCTCTTCTTCTCGTTGATGGCCTCTCTCGAACCGCAGGCGGCGGTGCCCAAGACCTCCTCCAATCGCTGGATTGAACGAGGCACGTAGCTCGAGGCCTCCAGGACAACATTCTGGTTTCGCCGCTCCCCGCACAGCTGCACCAGCTCGCTGCGCGGCACGAACCGCACGGGCACCTCCAGAGACTTGGCCAAGGCAGCGATGCAGCGCACGGCTGTGTAGCGCGCCGGGATAACCTTCCGTCTCCTCCCCTGCGGCTCCGCAGAGGAAGATGCACTGCGCGGGCTCGCCCTGTCGTCCTCAGCGCTAAAGTCACGCACGTACAGGCACGACAAGTGTGCGCGGTGGGGGTGCAGTGCAGACGAAACGTTGCTCTGTTTCATTGGCGTAGAAGACATCGACTGCACACGCTGCAGCTCCTTCTTTTGAAGGTCGGGCATCGCATCCACCTCGGCAGGCGTTGGAGCCGGTGCGGACTGTGCTTGTTGCTGAGCCGCCGCAGCGGCCACCCGCAGCGTGTTCAAGACGGAGTGCACACCGTACAAGCGGTCGTAATGCGGTGGGGGTGGCTTAGGAATAGGACTCCAGCGGTAGCCGCTCGATTTGTTGTAGGCGAGCAGCGGTCGAGTGCACCGCAGCGCGCTCGATGCTAATACGCGAAGATTCATTATTTGTGATCACCTCGCTATCTTTCTTCGGAACTCCCTTGTTGTAATACGAGTTCACTGCTTTACGAGCACCCGCCAACAACTCATCTAGCTGCTTCCTTTTTCTTTCCATTACAGTTTGGTTTGTGTATTTTTATGTGTGTTTATTTGTTTTGTTTTTTAAAGTGTAGAAGAATAAGAAGTCAGTAAGAGATGATGCATGAAAATGGAACAAAACTAAAAGTGATATGGCTACGGCTTTCTCAAGCCGTGAAACGAATAGCTGAAAGCAGCTGTGAATGTACTGAAACACAACATCGTCTCCAAAAATCGGGTTATTTCTTAGGCTTTGTTGTTGTTATTGGTGTTGTTGTTATTGTTGAAAACTGCAAAACGCAGAGCTTTAAGGTGTGACGCACAGGAAACAAAAAAAAAGAAAACATGCTAACGAAGCACCGCGGCTTCATTCCAAAAGAGAATAGCTGACACGCATCACAATCCATAAGAGAGCGCCAACAACACAGAGTTCAATAAAGGCGTGTTGACCAAATCCCTTTGTTTTTCACCTTCCTCGTCGCCGCATTGACGACCTCATCGCTGCCACCCAACAAAATAAAGAGCGATGAAGAAAAGGAGACCGCCTGTCACGAGGCAGGCATCACTGCAACAACGCAATGATCGAAACAGGGACGATGACGTTCACGTACTTTGTCAAGAATTAAAAAAAAAGGGGCTGGAAAAAGTCAGCAGAACAAAAACAAAAAACATCACTGCCTCTTTTTTTTTACTTTTTGGAGAACGTTTCCTCTCTCCTCTTACCGCGGGATATTCTTGGGCATCAGCGTCACGTAGTTCTGCAGAATCGAACGCCAGCTCTTCTTGTACTTGCGCAGGATCTTCATGTTGAAGCGAGACCACATGTACGCCATCTGGCCGCGCTCCTTCAAGTTGTAGTAGGTCAGCCGGGAGTGATGGTCCATCTCCTCCATTACCTGCAGGCGCCGCTCCTTCAGGAAGGTGCCGACATCCTCGCCACCGGCGATGGTGCGTGCCAGGGTGAAGCAGTCCGTGAAGCCCTGCGCATCCGACACGTCAATCGCATCGAAGCACGAGCCGTGTGCCGCGTGCGCCACTTTCAACACGCGGCCCCCGCCCTCCGACCAGTGCGGCATCAAGAAGAGCGGGCTGCGGTAGATCAGCGCGCTGGACTTGGTGAAGTTCTGCTGCAGGTGGGTGAACATTGGGCGGAACATCGTATGCGAGATGTATCCCGGCACGCCAGAGGTCCAGTGCATCACCACGTCGTCCCAAAACAGCTTTGTGCTGGTGCTCTTCAGCCGTGGGTCGGCCGTGCCGTCAGGGATGGACAAGGTCACGTTGTAAAAGAGCTTTGTGGCCATCATGGTTGGCCGCACCGTCATCTTGGCATCACGAGGGGTCAACACCTCGACGATCTCCTGCGAGCCAGGGGTGAAGCGCTTCTCGAACTTGCCCAGCTCCGGCAGCGGCGGCACACACAGCTCCATCCACCGCACAGATTTGCTAAAGGTGCTCTTGTACTTCTCCGCGTTCTCAGCGCGCTCCTGCAGCTCCTCGTTGGTGATAGTGAGCTCCGGTACTAAGTCCTGATTCCGCGCCGTGCAGATCACACCAAGGTAGTCCTGCTGAACACCGCTGGCGAAGCGCACACGCACGCCACCGTTCTCGAGCGCCTCAAGCCCGCCCTTGTCAATCTGCGGCTTGGGCAGCACAGTGCAGCTGTGCGTGCCGATGCTACACAGCGACAGCATTGCAGATTCTACCTTGAGGCGGTCGCAGCAGAAGAACGTGGGGCTCTCGCCCTTCTCACGGAACTCGTTCAAATCGATATCGCACATGTCGTTGCCCACATGGTCGAAGGTCAACACGCGGCCTACAACACTACCGGAAGGCACGGAAACGTTGAGGACGTCACCCATCAACTGTGTGACGGAGGGCGTCAGCACAATCGTGCCACGATCCAGATCGTTCTGGGAGGCGTGATGCGCCAAGTCGCACTCCAGGCCATGCACACGGAGACACAGCGCCATGAAGGGCGCCATGAGCCCATCCCCCACCACCAAGTACTTCCCCTGCGACATCAAGTCGCCACCCTGCTGGATGTAGGAAGCAAGCTCGCCGCCACGACGCGCGCCAAAGGCCGTCAGCGCATGACGTGATGAGGCAGAGGACGTGGGGTGGTGGTGGTGGCCGTGGGCCGCGCCGTGCTCGGGCACCAGCGCACCACGCTTGCCGCCCGCCGCCATGGCGCGGCTGCCGAAGAGAGCACGACGGCGCCGTTTCTGTTCCTCCGCAGCAGCCGAAGCAGCGCTGGACGACGAAGCAGCAGAGGAGGAAGAAGCGTTGGCGGTGGATGCCGCAGTCTCCATATTCCCGTCCACGACGAGAGATGTGTGCTGCTCGACAGGATTAGCTGTGCGCTTCTCTGTGGACCCGGACGGCGATGGGACATGTTTTGAGGTCGATGCGGGGACTTCACTCGCCCTTGTGGACGTTCCCTTCTCCTGTGCACCGCCAGTGGAGGTGTCCTTTGACTTGGACGTGGTCATCGCGCAATAGCGAGTTTCTTTCTGTTGTTGTTGTTGTTGTTGTTGTTTTCGTTTTTTCTATCGGACCCGTGTGTTGTGCGTCTTTTCCGTTGACTATGTGCTATCGACGACGAAGCTAAATTATTTTTTTTCTTTTCGTTTTTCCTTTTTTTGAAAAGGCAGAAACACTGCACGAATGGGAGTGATGTACGGCAGACACTTCTTTCTGAGTAAGTATGGGTGTGTGGCTATTCAATTATGTTAATGGTTTTGAGTATGCTAAGAGATGCTAGAAGAACGGTGACAACAGAACGAAAAGGGAGCGAAAAAAAGAGGCTACAAAACTCAAGCGAAAAGATAATAACGGAATGTGACTAGAGAAAAAAAAAATGAGAACAGAAACAGAATTGAAATGCTTTTAAAAATCCAGTCTCTGTTCGCGGTTACTCGTTTGTGAGCTGAAAGCAATGTTGCGTCCGTCTATGATTTTCGTACGTACTCCCTTAAACGTCCGTGTAGCTCCCAAGTGCGACTTACTTAGAGTAGATATTTATAACACATACAAGAGAAAGTAAAAAAAGGGGGAAATTGAAGCGCAACAAACGTTAAGATGCCATGAGCGCTGAGATGAACACAAATATGTGCTGCCCTAAAACACAAGCAGGTTGCAATTGCGAAACAGTTTGACATTATTATTATTTTTCACTGATAGGTTGTTCTTCTTGACACTCGCTTAAAATGTTCTGAGAATCCCAAGCGTACCGCGCACACGCCCTATGCATAAATATGAAAATTATTCTTTGCGGCGGCAATTAGGTCCATGGTTGTGATGTCACGAGGCACTACCTCACTTTTTGTGATTATTCATTCCGTGTACATGAATACAAGTCTGTAAGCTTGTGTGTGAAGAACAAACAACATCGTCGCGACACCCCATTCTTCTGGATTGTGTGCAGTGCGAAGAACATAAAAAGCATTCTGGAAAGAGAGAGAGCAAGAAGCTCACAAAGGAAACTCCCGCTTTCGCACGTCGGCAACACTTCACCTCATTTGCAACATCGCAGTGTGTTCACCTTACCTTCTACTACGATGCTCCCGGTGTGTGCCTCTGCGTCTCTCCCTCCGCATATGCATCAGTACCCTGGGAGGCTATCGTCACAACACCTGTCCCTTCTTCCAACAAGGCAGCATCCAACCCCATGGCCAGCATCGAGCCGGTCTTGCGTGCCTCACACAGCCACTTCACCACCTCAATGGTGTTGAGATCCTCGCCGGGGCAGTAGGGGTTGTCCATCGGGAACACCCCGTAGTACTCTGCAAAGTTGCGCTCCACAGTGGCGGCGATGTTCTGGTAGTGCCGGCAGCCGTAGGCCTTGTCCAGCGAGTATCCGTGGACCTTCCAGTACAATACGGGCGGCAGCACCGCATGCCAGTCACGCCCACTCGCCTCATAGGCGGCCGCCATCTCCGGATTTAACATCAGCATGGGCGAGATGCGGAAGTAATCGTAGACGGACTTCTCCAGCACCCGAGCCGCGACATTCATACTGCGCGTGCACTCGCCAAGAAAGAGCTCCTCGTCGAAGCCGAGTGAGATGCGCAAACGATTGCGCTTCCGCCAGTCGATCTCGTGGTTAATGTCTTCTCCCTTTTCTACCGCAAAGGGCAAATCCGCCTTGTCCGCCCCCAAGGCCAGTTGCAGCATCGTGCGATCACGAAAGGCAATGTCGATGCGGCGGGTGTGCGGGATGACGTCGCAGAAACCCAGCAGCTCCTGCAGCTCACGCGCAAAAACCCCGACGCCTTTCTTGGCGATGCGCTCCGAGAGAGCGTCGTCGTTGCTTGCTTGTCCATCCTGCATGTCCGTGCGACGGGAGCTGGTGCCCGCCGCCGCCGCCTCTATCGCCGCCCCTGCACGCGCGATGGCTGTCGGGTCCGTCCTGGCGGAGTTCACCAGCATGTCGCACTGAAACTCCTTCTTTGCCTTCACGAACGCTGCGAGCTGCGCATTGGGTCCGAGAAGCTTCCGCAGGGCATCGTGAACGGTCAGATAGTGACTGCGTGGGATGTATGACATAGGAGCTCTACCGTGATAGAAGCAGCAGCAAGCACAAAAAGTTTGAAAAGAGAGCTAACGATATATGCTCTGTGAATGTGTCACCGTACTGAACGCTGCCACAAGAGATGAGAGGGAACGCAAAAGTCAAACAAGAAAGTAAACGAGAGAGACAAACAAAGAAGTTGATGCATTTCGAAGGACAGGAAACTCTACGCAACTTTGTGGGACCAACGCTTCTGCAAAACTTGAGCCTCTGATGTCGACCCTGTTATGCGAGGCATTCAGAAGACGAGCAACAGAGGAGAAGGTGTTGCGTTAGCTTCATGCACCAGCTCAACAGGAAACGCAGGATGGACCTTTCGGTGTCTTCCCTCTCGAACAAGTCTTCAATGCTGAAAGCGCAAGAGCGAAAGAGAATGCTTCTATATCAAATCTAATTGTTTTCGCTCCTTTTTGTTTTTAACAGAAAAAAAAGACTCGCAGTTTCTCTTTGTATAGGTGGTGATCGTGTCATTGACCATTACCCAGCACCTCTACACAGTACAAAACACGTTTTCACTCACAGACAAACGCCTGCGTGTGCACTTGCGCAACAACAACAACAGACAGCCTTCCTCATTCCTTTTTCTATTGGAGCACACACACGTGTGTGAATATTTGGTCTAAAGCGTCACATTAGCGACCACCTGGCGCCGCGGACCGGTGATTGCAAGACACGCACAGGCAGCTTGAAAAGGGGGAAAAAAAAGCACAAAGAAAAGCATTTTCGGGAAATGCTCGACCTCGATCACTCCCCAACACGCCTTGCGATGCCGCATGCGCGGAGGTCATCCAAGGTTTCCACGTTCTGTAACACGACGTTGTGCTCGTTGGCGAGAAAGAGAATTGAAAAGAAAAAGAAGGCGGGCGACAAGGTGTTGGTGGAGGAGACGGACGCGATATGCGGCAGGACGGAGCGCACCACATCGCTAAACTTTGTCAGGGCAACCACTGCCGCTCCCGTCTTGAACGTGGCAGCGGCAGCATCGGCGGCAGCGTTGTTGAACGCTGACAAGAGTGCATCTCCCGCCTTCCGCTGTGGAGGCTGCTGCATCTGCTCCTCCTCCTCCTCCTCCTCTTCCGCCTCGCTGTTATCCGCCTCCGCAGCTCGAGCACGCTTGCGAATGCGATCCAGCGCTGCCTGCGCGTGCGCCTTCACCGCCGTCTTGGCCGTCAATGGCGCTCCGCCCTTTCCCATTCCCTGCGCGTCACCTGGCCCCGACCGCTGGCCTCCCGCCTCGTTGCGCAGGGCAGCCAAGTCGCCGGCTTTATCCTGCTGATTCGCGGCCAGGTGACCCTGCAGCGCATCCCACATCAGCTGCCTCAACCGCACCACATCGACTTGATTCGGCATCGTCGCCTCGGGCGAGCTCAGCACCTGCAGCAGCTCCATCGGGTCTGACAGCACACCGCTGCCATTGCCGCTGCTGCGTGCCGCAGACCCGGACGAGCTTCTGGCGGAGGCTGCCACGGCTGCGGTGGCGGCCAGGTCCACCTGCGCCAGCAGCCGCGCATCTGCGGAGCCCCGGAAGCCCTCCCGGACGTACCGCCGCTCCTCCTCCTCCTCCTCGGCCTCGTCGTTGGCGTTGTCGTCTGGGCCGTAGAGGTCGGCGTAGTCGGCGTAGTCGCCTCCGGCCTCTGCGCCGTCCTCGCCCTCCACCTCCGCCCCACCAGGAAAGAACTCGACAGGCATGTCCGACTCGCCGCCGGCGCCGTACCGGTTCTCGTCGTCGTCGTCCGCATCGTCGCCGTACTGCCCCAGTCGATGCCCCGCACTGCTGCCACTCCCACCACCCACGCCTCCGCCGCCGTGGAGCCCTGCAGCACCGCCCTCGTTGCCTGGCGTGGTGGCTGCGGTGGTCGTATTCGTGTTGGCCGTGCCACTGCTATCGATCAGCCTGCCCGTGGCCGACTTCCTCAGCAGATTCCACTGCGTTAGCGAGGTGGAGAAGGGCTGGAAGTAGTCCTGGGTGTGGATGGGGTAGGGCATGTAGGACGGAATGGTCCGGCCCGGTACGGGGGCCTCTGGCAACACCAGTCCTGCCTGCTCTGCCTTGGTGCGCTGCACGGTGCTCTGCGTGTAGGCCACGACGGTGTGGGCAGCCTCCTTGCCCAGCAGCAGCTGCTTACCTAGCGGGGTGATGTTGCGCGCCGCCGTTGTGGCCTGCCGCAGTGCGCCATCCTCGCGCATGGCCTCTGCTTTGGTGGAGAAGGTTGGGGAGCTGGTCCCCAGTGCACTCGCAAGACCGGCCCCGTCGGGCAGCTGGAACACCACTGTCCGCTCCTTGCGTCCACGCTTCGTGGCAGGGCTCGAGGGGCCCTCCGATTTCACGTGCGCCTCCGAGCCTATCCCGCTGCCCGCCTCTGCCAGACCCTGCAGCTTCTGCGACTGGGTGAAGCGATGCTCGCGATGCAGCCGCGACAGCTCAGACCGGCCCAGCCCCCCAGCTAGCGGGTTCTTCGCCACCTCGCTCAGCGGGCACCACGAGGTCGGGTCCTCGGCCTCTAGAGCCAACTGCGTGTGGCCGTGAAAGAGCGTGTCCATCGCCTCCATCTCCGTCACACCGGAGACGAGCCGGCGCGCCTCCAACCCAAGGTCACGCAAGCCGCTCGATGCATCGGCACCACCGCCTCGTCCGCTCTCTGCCGTGTACGTGTCATTATCGCCATCATCGTCGTCGCCGCCACCGCCACCCCAGCCCGCGTAGTCCTCGTAGTCGCCGCCACCATCCTCGTTGTCGCTACCTTCCTTCCCTCCAGTCGGGCCACCGGTGCGCCGCCCGCCGTCCTCCACGCCGCCCTCGCCGAAAGAATGCGCTTCTGCCTTCAAAGAAGAAGAAAGCTGGTGTTCCTCCTCGGCATGGGCAGACGTGTGCGGCAGCACTAGTAGCGGGTCCAGCTGACTGGCTTGGCTCGCACGCGCGTCGTTGCTGCTGTGGAGGACGACGCTGCCGCCACGCTGGGAGAAGGCGAGGGAGGCCCGTGCGCTGGATGGTTGACTCGGCGAGCCAGAGGCGCCGGCGGAGCCGGTCTCGGCGCTGACGGACACGCCCGCGTAGGGAGGAAAGTCCAGCACGCTTTCGTAGACCGCAGCGTCGTGCTCGACAGCTGCGTGCTGTGACGTGCGCGATGCAGCCGTCTTCGGATCGGACTCTGCTCCTGCCTGGTCCGACGTTTCTCCCGCGTTGTCGTCTTGGTCGTTAGATGGGGACGAGGGCCCTCCAGCAGTGGCCGCTGCTCCCTTGCGGCTCTTGCTACCGCGCCCCCCGCTGACGCGACCGGCAGCCATGACAGAGTCTGGCAAGAGCGAGTAGTCGATGTCTAGAATGATGTTGCCCGCCCTGCCGATGGGGGCGTTGTTCATGAGCAACCCCTGCGCGTTGCCCTGATCAAACTTTGATGTGATGGCGCGGAACTGCGCGTTGACGCCCGTCTGCGTCAGCGCGGTGCGGCCCTTGCTGTCGAGATTGATTTCCGTCGCGTCCAGCGCGAGGGTGCGCGTGGCTGCCGCAGCGGCAGCAGCAGCGGCGCTGCGTGAGCGACTCTTGTTCCGCTGCGATTGCGGCGCGTCCTCGTCGCCGTCTTCAGCTCCCTCGTCGCCCTCTCCTGCCTCCCCGCCGGGGCCCTTCCCGGACGATTCATCTTTGCGCAGCAGACGCTGCACCATCTGGTTGCTCTGCTGATAGGTGCTGTCCACACGACTGGTCCACACCTTCGAACAGCCCTCGACCACTGTGGCGGCCTTCGCAAAGCCGGAGTAATCATCCGCAGAGGCCGCATCGAGCGTCGTCTCGATGGTGTGCGTGATGCCCTCCAGCAGATCGCTTGCCTCCTTGCTCGCCCATGCATTGCGGCTGTTAATCTTGCCCTCAATAGCTTGGTGAAGCGCCACATCGAGGTCCTGCACGGTGTGGAAGCGCGGGCGCTGGCGGGGCAGCCGCGACTGCCCGCCCTGTTGAAGTTGAGAGTGGAGCTGCTGAGTCAGCTGGCTTGGCTGTGGGGACATGTCCAAAGCGACCGTGGCGCCTGTCTCCTCGTCAAACAGCACCGACGGCCCGGCAGCGAGGGCGCCGTGCAGGGTGGCAGCGCCGGTCGTGTCGCTTCGCCGCAGGTATCCGGCCCGTGGTGTTGGAGTGACGCTTGAGGAGTCCACTTGAGGCGTCACGCTCTCGGCCCCGCCTCCGCTGTTGCGCATGCGGCGTGGCTCTGGGGTCTGCATCTTTCTCTTTCACGCTGCGAACTCTGGGAGAAAAAACAGACAAAGCGAAATATCGAGTAAAAATGTGCTTGGCAGTGCGAAGCAAAGTCAAGCGAGCACCTACGGCGAGTGTACACGTTTCGTGACTACGTCGAGAGAGCAGAAATCGATGAGAGCAAATATAAGAAAAAAAAGAAGTTGAATCGTATAAAAGAAAAACTAGTGGAGCAGGAAGTAGCGAAGAATAGTCAATGCAAGTCTATTTGAGTTGTCGTCGAGTATTGCGGCTGTTGTTGCTATTTTGTTTGTTTTGTTTGCAGGTGTTGTTGTTCTGGCACTCAACAAATATGAGTGTTTGCGAGTTCGTATGTGTTTATGTGTCTACTCTGAATACTCTACAGTCAGGGAAGCCAGCAGCTACAATTGTGATGTGCTGCTATCTATCTATGAAAAAAAGAGGTAGTTATTGAGGGTTTTTTTTTTTGTACCCACCGATGAAGGGCGTGCGTATCTGCACCGGAAGCCGAGAGTGTGTAGATGCACGTGCAGAAACGTTGGATTTGACAACAGAGAATAGCAATGGCTTCCCTTCGTTCTTTAGTTGATTTTAATTTTTTGCTTGGAGATGCACAGAAGGCTGCCCACGTCCATTAACACAATGAAAGAGCAGTATAGTGGTCCAAAATAAAGAAGAACAGAGAGGGGCAAAGAGCGGGTTGAGATGGAAGAACAACGGAGGCAGAGTCGTGGTGCGAGTCTCATTCTACGAAGCAAAACAAGTCGCCCAATGAATCCTTTTTTTATCCCTCGCAACTATGTTCCCTTCGTCAAGCGCGCTGATAAGCGACGCTGAGGTGGCAGAAAACCAACCCCCTTCTCTTCAGGCAGAGCGGGCTGCTGTGGATAAGCAAAAGGACCTCTCAATGCACGAGTAATGCGATCCCTTTTCAAGGGGGAAGGGGGGGGATCACCACTCTCCACAAGTCAAGTCCCGACAACGAGATTAGGAGAGGGACGAAAGCGCACTGGTCCATAAAGGCATTCAAAAAAAAAAAAGCAGTTGCGCTTTCCTTTTCCGAAACAAGAGGGTCTATGGTACAAAAGCAAGAGGCCGCGAGACTAAAGCAGCGATCTATTTCTTCTGCCAGATGTCCAATTCACTGTTGTATATAAAGATACACATATTACTATTATTATTTTTGGGCGGGGTTTGCTTGTCCATTTGAAGAGTGCGTTCGGATATTCTAAAGCTGCGAAAAGAAAGAGAGAAAAAGAAGAAACAGATACAACAGATACACCAAACAACACCTGCACAGAGAGAAGGTGCCATCAGCAAAAAAAAAACCTCATCTCCATAGACCAACGCCATCATTGCATGCTGTAGAAAGGTCGGGAGCAACCTTAAAAGTCTCCCACCGCATCTCCTCTTCTCGCGTCCCATGAACAAATAAAATAAAAAAAAGAGAGACGCAAGTGGGATTAGATGAGTGAAATGCTGCTCGGGGAGGGGGTGCACGACCAACGCAAGTTCTTTGGAAGATCAGCGGCAGCAAGCGGGGAAAAAAGGTACGACACATATGAAAGAGTTTCCTACCCAGGGCAAGGGTTTTTTTTCTTCTCAACTCGAGTGTGACCCTCTGCACGAGAGCGACCATGACATGCACGGTACGCAGCGAGGGGACGCACTTCTACCCTTTCTTATGGCGTCTGTTGCCAGCTTCTCCACGTCTTCGGGTACAACACCGTCATCACAGCGTCTTGGGAAACTGCATCTGATACAGCTTGTGCTGAAGGTCGCAGCTCTTCGAGAAGGCCAAGGTCACGCCTGCCACACGGCTCGATCGGACAAGGAGACGGGTCACGTTGCCGACGTCCACGGAGTCCACGTAGCACCGACACGGCCGCTTCGTGCTGTCGATCACCTCGAACTCCACCTGGTCCTCCTGGTCAAGATGCGCAGGTCGCCACTGCGCAGGGGAGACAACGTTGCTGCCCACCACCTGGATGAGAGGGGCTCCCACAGGCACCGGAGAAGCGCCAAGAGCCTGACTGTAGGCCGTGCTGCCTGCTGCCGTCGACACCAGCACGCCGTCGCCACGCAGGCGACGAATGCGCTCCTGCCCATTCACCAAAATGCGAATCAGCGCGGTCTGTCCGCTGGAGCGCTCCACCCAGGCGTCGTTGAAGGCCAGCTCCGACAGCAGCATCCGCTCCCCCGTATCGCCCTCCTTCTCCGCCTGACAGTAGAGCATCGTGGTGAAGTGCAGCTTCAGCGGAGAGGAGAAGAGCTCCTCCAGTGTAGACCGATCATTCAGCAGGTACCCGACGTGCCCAGCATTGACGCCGTAAAAAGGGATAAAGCGGCGCCAGTTCTTGCGAATGCAGTGCATCATGTACCCATCCCCGCCAATCGGGACAATGAGATCAGGCTCCTCGCCGTCTTGGCACTGGAAGAGGCGCAGCTTCTCGTACTGCTCGCGTGCAAGGAGGTTGTTGCGATCGTAATGCAGCTCGAGGCGTGGGATGAGGCCCGGAAAGGACAGTGTCGACGTGTCGCGCGGCGCGACCCGACGGGCACCAGTGCGGCCGTCCATGACGGAGTTGCCTGCTGCGCTGCCCCCGCTGCCGTTGCCAGACACCGCGGGGTCGCGAAACCCGCCGCTGACCTCCGCTGCTGCGCCGAGCTGTCCACCAGGACCACCGACCACACCACCACCGCCGCCGCCACCGCCACGCGAGAAGCCGCCAAAGTCGTTGGCGCCGATGCCCGCGTAGAGCGATGCAGCGGTGGCCTTACGGGGATCCCTGTAGAGGCCGTGCCCCTCCATGTAGCGCTGCACACAGTCCATGAGAATGGAGGAGGGATGAATGTCCTGCTCCCACAATGCCTGCCGGACGTCCGCGCCGGTGCTGCGGGTGATGGGGTGCACCTCCACCATCGGCGAGTCCAGCCACGAGTACGAGTTGCTCGGCACGCTGCCGTTGACGGCAACACCAGCGACGGCGCCGTTCGGCGCGCTGCCCCGCCCAGCGGCTGCTCCATGCTGCATATAGGCGAGGTGCGTAGGCGACGTCCGTACCGCTGCGCTGAAGATGGACCTCGAGGCCACCACACGCGAGCCTACGCTGCTACCTCTGTCCTGACCGCCACGATGGCTGTCGGCTTCGTTGTGGTCGTGTCCGTCATAAAGCCCGCGAATGCCGTCCTCCGTCGCCCCGATCGACATTGGGGAGGCTCCGGCGGAGGGGACGGGGCCTAAGACGCGGGGAGGGAAGAGCTCCTCGATCAGCTGCCGCACGGATCGGTGGCGGCGGCGTGTGTGGCTGTGGGGGTCGTGGTGGTGCGACTCGTAGGCGTCAAAGTCTCGGCTCAGCTGCCGCGAGGACTTGGATTCACCAGATGTGACGGCCTTCGCTGCTGCCTGAGCCGTCGAAAGGTCCTTCACGCTCTCCGACGCCGTCCCGCTCGCAGAGGAGGCGGCGGCGGCGCTGGGACGCAGCATCCCGTCCAGCATCTTACGCACATCTTCAATCTCGCGGGTCAGGTAGCGCTTGCGGGCGTCCTCGTCGGCGCCTTCCCGCGCGGCCGCTCGGTTGGACTGGGCAGACTCGCTCGTGGCCGAGGTGGTCTTCGCAGGGCGAGTTGCCTGCGCGGAAGCCTCGGCGGCACTCTCTGACGGCGACTGGCCCGACGGCCCAGCCCCGACCTGTTCATCTACAGCCAGCGCGAAACCGTCGTCCGACACCACCGTGTCCAGACTCGGCGCCTCGCGATCGCCCTCCCCCTCCAGCCCCGCCGCATCTGCCACGGCATTCGACGTGCAGCCGTTCTCCGCCGCGTGGGTGGGGTCAGAAATGTTCGTCGCCGACTTGTGGTCTTCCATGAGGCGGCGGAGGTTCTTGCTCTTGGCGTTGGTCGCGCCGACCTCCTCCATCCACTCGGGCAAGGTGGAGGAGGCCCCGCTGGCCCCGCCACCGAGCCAGCTGCTGCTGGTCGAGCTCCAGTACGCACGGCTCAGCTCAACCTCGTCGTCGCCGCGGCCGCCTGGCGTGTTCCACCAACGCCCCTTGGCGCAGTCGGCGTAGCTGAGACCCAACCGGTCATGCCCGGCTGCGGAGGATCGCGGCACCATCGCCCCGTCGCTGTCGGTGCCCGCCCCATCCGGTGCGTTGATCGAGGCCGTGCGCGTTGTGCGCTGTCCGCCTTGCAGCAGCGGTGACCGCGAGAAGATTCGCTCGTGGGCGGCGGGCGGCGGGGTTCCACGCGTTACATCCGCCTCGTCGCCCTGCCACGCCGCCGCCGCCGCACCCGCTGTGCTGTCATCCACGCGGCGTCGATTCGCTGGCACGTCGGGGACGTCGTCGAAGTAGTCCGACTCGCGATTCACCAGCGACGCACTCTCGTAGCGCTCGCGCATGTCCGGGTCAACGGAGGTGCCATCGCGGGTGAGGGCAATGGGGGTTGGGTTGCGTCGCCGCATGGTCACCGACGCGTTGATGAAGCGTTCTGCCCCGCGGTAGTACTCGGCCTCCTCAGGGCTGCGCACATACGGGCCAACGGGAGAGTGGTACTGACGGGAGGTGAGACGGGACACGCTGCCCAGCGGACGCTGCCGCTCCAGCGCACGAGGTGGGTAGCTCTGCGTCTGCAGCAGCAGCATCGGGACGGAGTTTTTGAACTCGGAAAAGTGGCTCCAGTTCTGCATCTCGTAGGCGTCCTGGAGCCAGTGCACGAGGACGCTGTTGGTGTACTTGCAGACAAGTTCGTAGATGATCGGCATGGACTCGTCGGGGTGCTCGAGGGCGGTGAAGTCGACGTGGACGTGGGCCAGGCCACGGGTGGCGAGGACGGCGAGCGCGGCGAGATGGGTCGACTGCCGCAGACTCACAGGCCCTCGCGTGTTGGGGATCAAGATGATGTCGTCGAACGGGGCCAGCTGGCTGTCCTCGCGCAGGCTGGTGGCGAAGGCCTCCATGTACCAAAATGGCGACGACCCTCCGCACGAGATCGGGTCCTCGTCTTGGGAGCCATGCATCTCAGCACCCCTTGTAGAGGTAGCGGTGCTGGAGGAGAGAGACGACGTTGCCGCGCCGTGGGCAGGGTCTCGGCCCCTCTGCAGTAGGCCCTGCAGCCGCCCACGAATGCCAGAGGCGCCGGAATCAGATGACCCTGCGGTGTTCGAGACGACGTCGGAATGGGCCGCAGATGCGTTGAGGGATTCGGCTGGTGCGGAGCGCAACGTCGGCGGTGCCCGTGATGGCGTGGCCAGGTCCGGTGCCCCGAGCAGGAGTCGAAAGAGTTCTCTGTGCTGGCGGGTCGGGGGGTCGAGGTGGATGGGGAAGAGCGCAACACGTGCGAGGGTGGGGACGTGGTACGGCCCACCGCTGCAAAATACTACCACGGTACGACGCATGGCGCGCACGGGTGAGGGAGAGTGGTATAGATTGATTAAAGTGTTTGTTGGAATGGTGACAGAGTATAAGCACTGCGACGTCCAGCTTTTCTTTTCTTGCTTACGTGCCTATAAATGACTCTAACCCTTACCCTCTTTCTTCTTCTTTTATTTTTAAGAGCACCTTTTCTTTTGTGTGGGGTGATGTTTGATATCTCGAGAGTTGTGTTCGTTGCGCCAACTTCGCCTTCGCCTGCGTTGCACCCGTGGACTCACTGCGAAGGACAAGAAGAGAAAGAGGAGCGATTTACGCAATCGCAAATTAATGAAAGCGCAGGAGCACCTTTATTTTTTTTGGGGGGGCCGTATTTACTGGTCTTGAGTCCGCTCGTCCGAACAAAACAAAACAAAAGGTGAAGGCAGACGAGAAGGGGAAACCAAAATTAGGGAGTTGGAGGACTTGAGTAAGACAAAAAAAAAAATCCGGGATACCGACGATAAAAACAAAAACAAGAGAGAGGGAAGGACGCACGCGACAACGAAGAGGAAGAAACAGCAAAAAAAACTCAAAACAGCACAAGCAATAGACAGAGAGCGAGAGAGATCAGTTGAGGTATTGGTTGCACGTTCCGCCACTCCCTAAAGAGCAGCGTCGCCCACGATTGCTTGGGCAGATAAGAATTTAGCCTAGGAAAGAAAATACAGCGTGGAGCCCTCCGAGGGTCAGCAGCATAGAGATAAATATATATATGTAAAGGCTTCACAAATGTGGCGAGAGAAAGGTGGATTATCAATGCCCAGAGGAGAAAAAAAGCGTAGAAGAGAGAAGAAGACGTAGAGAAGACAAAGGAGTGAAGGCGCGCAAAAGCGTTTCTTTAAGAGGACTGGGTGGCTCAACCACTGTTTGCTGTATCCCATTCAGTAACGCTGCACAAGTTAACAGCCGGCAGGTTAGTTTTTTAGAAAAAACAAGGCCGAGAAAGACGACGAGAGAAGAAAGAGACGAGAGGCCAGCAACAGCGCGACACCTGCACTAAGAGGACAGGAGAAAGGATACCTAATAGAGTCCCCGTGAAGCGATGTTTTGCCTTCGGCTTTTCCAGTTGCGTCCCGCCAGGTCAATCAAACAGTCTGACACGTTAACGTGAATGCTTTAGAAAATGCTCCGTCGCGCGGAAGGAAAGAGAACAGGAGAATACAAAAGTGTACAAGGGTGAAGATGGCTGGTATTGCCGATAAGGAAAAAAAAAAAAAAGAAGAGAAAGATATGTGTACAAGGAAGAAATCTGTGTTGTGAAGCTTGTATATAAACCTCTTCACCTGTATTTCTCCTTTTTCTCATATTATGCAGAGAATGACGCGCGGTGCTCTTGCGTACGCTACGTATATAAGGAGGAAGCACCTGCACACAAGAACTGACTGAGCAAGCGAGGCACAAGAGAGAGAGAGACAAGAGAAAAGGGCAAGACAGGTTCACTAAATACAACTAATGGTACAGGGATATAAAGGCAAAAACATAAAAAAAGATGGGCACGAGAAGGTGATATTCATCGTTTTTCTTGCGAGCACATAAGCATAAGCAGGCGCAGTCACCATATCCAGCCTCGTTGGAATGCGCAATATCTCCCTCGGCTTCAGCTTGCCTTCGAAGCACGCACTGCACTCACACACACACACACACACACACACACACACACACATACAGAACACGTCTTCAGATGCGCCGGCAGTGAGGAGGGGAGGAGAGTCAATGACGAGGCGCACTCAAACATTGTGACGCACAAACCCAATACCCGGTGCATGAGCTCAGAAAACCGACTCACTCTATTCAGTCTCGATGGGCTCCAAATGCACCTGCGAGCGCTCATGCAGCTGCGCAATCCAGAAGCGCTGTGGGTCGCCGTCACGCGCAAAAGCGGACTCGCCGACGCCGCGCGGCCCGCCACCTGCACGGCGGCCGTATGCGTAGTTTGTCTTCCAGTGCAGTCCGCTGGCTGGGCGCCGGCGTTGCCGCATTGCCTTTTCCAGCTTCTTCGGCTGCGCCTCGGCGCCGGTGAGGTCCTCCACGCACTGTCGATACCCGGCTGCCTCCTCCACCGTGGGCAGCGTGTTGTCGCCATCGAGTAAGTTCGCATGTGGATCTCGGGTAGTGCGAAAGTTCACCAGCGGCACGTGATGACTGCGCAGCTGATTGTGGTACGACTTCTGACGGGCCGCAGCGCGCTCCTCGGCACTGCGCTGCCCTTCCTCGCGCTTCTTCCGGAAGTGGCCGCCGAAGCAGGCGTCGCAGACTGCCTTCTTCGCACGGCCCACGATTCCGTCCTTTGTGCTGTCGTCATCCAACCTCTTCTTGCCCTCCTTCGCCTTCCTTGCCGCCGCAGTGACGTCGTCGGCGTTGGTGCCATCCGCATTGCCGCTGCTCTGTGCAGCTGCCCCCGCCACAATACGAAAGGTGAGGTGGCTTGGGTAGGGCAGCCCACCATCCCGACGGCGGCGCTGCACCTCCTCAAGAGGCGGTGGTACGTCAATCGGGACGGTGTGGATCGTCGCCAACGCATCCGCGGCCCGGGTGATCAGCACGCCGCCCTCCTCGCTTGTGTGGGTGGTTGCGTCACAGTCCACCGGCCACGGCTGCCGCGCGAGCTCCTCCTCAGAGAAGTGGTAAGGGCTGGCCGGGCCACCAGCAGTGTCAACAGAGTGAGAACCCTGAAGAGAGGCGACAGCGTCGTCGTGCAGGCGCGCTTCTGTGCTATTGTGCGGACCACCCACTCGAAGGGTGAGGCCTCTGGGAGAGGAAGAGTCGAAGGCGGATTGCCCAGAAGAGGCCATCGAGGACGACGACGCAGGGACCAGCGCGTCCGAGTCATCGACCGTCATGCCGTTCGATGTGGTGGCGATGGACGACAAACGCACGACTTTGGAGGCTGCCGGTGCCGCTTTCTCTGACTTGCTCTTGTCCTTTTGGAGTGAGGCGGCTGCAGCACCCAGTGCGTCGGAGTTCGATACAAGGGAGTCCGCTACTGGGTGAGAAGAGGAGGACGAAGCGGCGGACGTGCCGCTGCTGCCGTAGCCGGAAGCCGCAGAGAAGGTGGACGCCGCATCGCTCGCTACGTCCGCTGGCGACGCACGAAAATGACCACTTGTAGAGGAGGCTGCGGTGGAGCTGGTGTGAGACTTGTCGCTTGTGTAGGAAGAGGAGTAGGAGCCGGAGCCGCTGGAGTAGTACTCGTAGCTGCCCTCTGCGCTGGACGGCGCACGGGTGGTGGTGGTACGCGAAGAAGAGCTAGAGTACCTGGAGAGGGAGGCCCACTTATGTTGCACCGCCTTTCGCATGATTCGGCTGAAAGAGGAATAAGCGGGCTACAGAAAGAAGATACGTCTCTGCGGTCAGCCAGAAGCTTCGAGTAATGTTGTTGTTGTTTCTTTCTCTCTACTATTCGACGGAAAGGGGTAAAAAAAAAAAAAAGAGGGGAGGTGCAATAGGGCTGAAAGTGAGTGATTAAAATGTACGTGCACCACGCAGCTGCGACGATATCAACAGGAAACGGTAAGAGAGAGAGAGAGAAATAGAATAGCCGGCGAACAATCTTGGAAAGTGACATCGTCGCTACCGCAGACTCACAAAATAGTCTTTGTTAACCGTCTTGGGAAAAAAAAATCTACAGCTCAGTTTCACCTACGCAATACTCCACCACTGTTTAGAGATAGGCTGTTTGCTGTTTGTATTCTCCAGTCGGCGAGCTGTTCAAGTCGCAACATCCCCATTTCTGTTTCGCTATCTTTATGAAAAATATATTTGCGTTGCACTGGCACGCGTCATAAAACATCATTAAAATAATAATAAAAGTCAGTTTACTGGACATGAACGAGATGAGGAGAAGGCAGGAAAGGAGAATTGATGAGAACGCTTGTGCGTTGCGAAGCTGTACATCAGGGTAAAAGCCTCCATTCCTTTTCTTTTTCTTTTTACCATTGTTCTACAAGGAGGACATCAAACCAACAGGTAGAAGGACAGAAAGTGTAAAATAACACACACACACAAACACACAAACAATACAAGAAAAGCTCATCACCGGAGCAAAGCGTGAGAAAAACACGCTCGTGCAAAAAAAAAAAAAGTACATTAGATGAAAGAAACAAAAAGTGAAGAATCGAGGCAAAGAGGATGGCATGAAATCTCTGACTGTCATGTTTTACATATTTAGAAATAAAGGAGTAAAAACGCCTTGGAGGTAAGAATAACAAGAGAAAAGGCAGGAAAAAAAAGACGCGCAGAGAACATAACAAGTGCACAAATGCTCGTCAACAAAATCGTGCAGAAATAAAAAACACAACGTGACAGTTCATGCTGAGAGGCCAAATGTATATAAAAACACATCCTCTTGTTCCCCACCCACACAGTCTCCACCCCTGCCGTCATCCTCTTACCCGACGCAACCAGCGGAAGAAGATCCCTCTTCTTGCTTCAGAAGCAACCGTGACAGCGTAGAGAGTTGCGATTTCCCCTACCAAGACGCGTAACAACATGTGCACCTACTCGCTACCTGAAGTACATCATTGCTCAATTCATTAAAAGCGACTGTTTTCTCTCACTTCAGAATCAGCTGTCACCCTACCTGGCTGACCGCTGCTACCGCCGCTTCCGGCTGTCTCGGCCCCGTCGCCATCGCCGCTGCTACTGCTGCTGCCGCTGTACGTCAGCGTGGGCAGCGTATTGCGTGCGACCGGTGCCTCGGTGGACGGTGTCCTCCTGCCTTGGCTGCCTCCTTCGCTTCTGCTCTGTGGCGCAGACGACACACCCTCCTCATCGACGTCCAGCGTGGTGGAGATCGTGTAGTACACGGGCTTGCCAAACACGCGAGGCCCGCGGTGGACGTAGTGGGCATCGGCGGTGACCCACATGCCCTGGAAGAGCTCGTGCGAGGGCTGGGCGGCATCCGTGGCAGATGCATTGTTCCCGTCCCTTTCATCGTCCTCGGAGCGGGCTGGGGAAGGCGTCAGGGGACCAGAAGAGTTGTTGAGGTCGCCCTGCGTGGGCGAAGGCCCCCGCTGCGACGCCATGTGACGAGGGGCGTCAGGACCACCGAACCGATCCGCATAAGTCTCTGCCGTGGCAACGGGCATCGAGGGAGACGCCAGAAGAAGCATCTTTGAGTGCTGCAGATGCGCCGCCGCCGCAGTAGCAGCAGACGACGACGACGACGGTGAGTTGTGCCGGGGCGGGGCGGGCGGGGGGACGTGCATATACACGGAACTGGCCGTCGTCCCATTCGTCTTGTCCATCTCATCGTCGTCCATCGCAAACTGGTCGGTTCGCTTTCCCTGCCCGATCGGAGGCAGCAAGGAGTTGCGCGACGACCGTGAGTTGTGCCGGGGCGGGGCCGAGTGCTGCTCTCGCTGACTGCGCGGCTGCCGCGGCAAGTGCGGTGGTGGATGCGGTGGGGACGGATGCCCATGACGGGCCCCATCGGCACTGCGCGCTGTGTTGCCGGCGTTATCGCCTTCCTTCTCTCGGGGTGGGGCACGTGCGGTGCCCGCCTGCGCAGACGTCGACGACGTTGTTGGTGGCGGGGTGTACAGCAGCGGGTGCGGGTTGCCGTAGACCACGCTAGCACGCGTCAGCGTTTCGCTGTGCGGCATGCCACGCAGGGCAGCGTTGCTGCGCTGCTTCGACGACGGTGTGCGCTTTCCCTTGCGGTTTGAGCTGTTCGTCCGTGCACTGCTGCCGCCAACACTCCTCCCGCCGCTACGCCTCGTCTGATAAGCCTCAGCGGGTGCGCCGGGGTAGGGCGTCCCGTCCACCCGCTCCACCAGCTTCTGCCCACCGGTCACCTCACCACGGAAGGTGATGGTGAGCTGCTGTCGCTGCTTCACCAGCGCGTTGTGATGTGTCTGCCCCGCGGCGGCCTCCACCTGCTCCTCCTCCCAGGCCTGCTCGCGAGGGTCTACGGGGGGCAGTGGGGCTCGCAGCAGCGTGCGGTGTTGCTTAAAGGCGC
This sequence comes from Crithidia brevicula, assembly GCA_030849845.1. Taxonomy (NCBI): domain Eukaryota; phylum Euglenozoa; class Kinetoplastea; order Trypanosomatida; family Trypanosomatidae; genus Crithidia; species Crithidia brevicula. Next base: position 11,028 of record JASAOD010001859.1, on the reverse strand, counting down.
CGTGGCTGCGCAGCGCCAGCCGGACGGAGCGGTACGTCTCCACCACCGCCTTGGACATGGGATGCTGCGGACCCAGCAGCTCCTGCGTCGCCCGCATGGCGTTCTGGAAGAGGGTCAGCGTGTTTGTGTACTCGCTTGTGTCCTTCGAGGCACCCTCCCGCGACGTGTTGATCTGCGCCACCGCCAAGTTGTTCCACGCCGCCCCCCACAGCGCGGCGTTCTCCGACTCTGCGATTTGCGGAGCTGCAGCAGCCTCTAGCAGCAGCGCCTCGTTCAGCTGAGCCCCATCCATCGCGTCCCCAGCCTCACCGCCACGCTTGCTGCGGTGAGACGGAGGCGTGGGCGATTGCTGCCGTGCCACGGCCGCGGTAATGAGACGACTGCGCTGCCGCTGCACCTCTAGTGCACGCAGCATATCAATCGCCTCCAGTGCCGCGGCGGTGGCCTTATCGTACATGCGCAGCGCGTTGTACGCCGCACAGGTGTTCAGGGCGACCGATGGGGAGGACATGTCGTTGTTCTCCTCGAGCTGCCGAGCCGCCTCGAAGTGGCTCAGCGCCTGCCGCGGCTGCCCTCGGTTGCACTCGACCACGCCCATGTTGTTCATCGTGGTCGCCTTCAGCTGGTCGAGCAGTGGGGCGGGCAGGTCCTGGGCTGAGGTGTCGTCGAGACGCATAAAGGCCTCCCGCAAAATCTTCATCGGCTCCTCGGTGGCGGCGGTCATGGACGATGATGGGCCGCTGCCCAGCGCGGCGTAGCACTGCTCCATGGCCATGGTGTTCATCGCCAGCACCTCATGCACAAAGTCCTCTCCCACAGCAGTCAACAAGGCATCCTGCGGTGGGGTGTAAGATTGCTGCTGCTGCTGCTGCTGAGCTGACCCACCAGGCACTGCATCCACCTCGCACCCGTTGTACGCAGCACCACCACTTTCAGCGTCTGCAGGGGGCGGAGAGTTCGACGTAGGGATGAGCGGTTGCGCACTGCCTACAGAATCCGGCGGTGTGGCGTATGCCGTCGAGCTGCGCATGCCCGATACGTAGGAGGCGCGACCCCCCAAGCTGCGCCGCAGCAGTTGCTGTTGGCTCATGCGTTGCCGCGAAGCTGGAGACACACGGCCGCCGCTGGCTGCTGCTACAGCATCCATTCCAAGCTCGCCGGAGAAGGCTGCGCCAGAAAAGCCTGTGGAGCTGTAGTTGGAGGACTCCTGCTGCAACATCACTGCTGATGTATGTATTCTTTGCGTCTTCCGTGCTTTACACCGTTGCCTCGTTCAGCCGTACAAGTCTGGGCACGTTAGAGAGTTAATGGGTCTCCGTTAGTGGCTACCACTTGAGGTGAGAGCACGGAAAGAGAAACGCAAAAGAAGCGGTATAACAAGAAAAATATCTGTTGAAGAACGGCGAATTGAATTTAACAGCGATTTTATAAACGAAAGAAGTGTAGCGCAAGTAGCAGCGGGGCTGTCGTAAGAAACTGAGAGGCTCGACTCCCCTATTTTTCTGTCAGCGCTTGGAGGTTGTTTTTTATGCAATTTCGGTCTCTTCACAGTTCTCTCTGTCAAGTATTTTTTTCCAAGAAGCCGCTGTCAGAAAAATGGTGCGATGCGCAGCACGCGGTAGTACAGTAAGTTGCAGATACAAAAAAAAAGCAATAAGAAGAAGAGAGATAACGCGTAAAGTTAAATTGGCATTTCGGTGGATCGGGTAAGGAAAGTCGTTCGCAGTGGCGTTTACAGTGATCTTTTAATTTAGGTTGTTTTTAAAGCCGCGCTTGTCGAAGCACGATCGTGTTGGTTTCATCTTGAATATCCAAGTGCGTGCATCTCCACTGCTAAGCATGAGAAGATGGCAATGCGGCGTCTGCATCTCCTCATAGCCGCCTCTGTCAAAGATAATTTGTACTGTACCAGGCGCGGCATCTCAGAGAAGCACGGCTAGTCTTAATTATAATTATTATTTTTTTTTTTTGGCATCACTTCCTCAAAAGGGTGCGTGCAGTAGGACAACAATTGAAAGGGATGCACAGGTGGCGAAATAACCTTCCTTATTGTCCTCTGCTTGGATTTTTTTTTTCCCATAAAGAACTGTGTTCACTTGCAAAGCGATGTTGCCGAGTACACTTCTACTAATAGGGTGTGTGTGTAGGTTTCTTGTTTTGTTTTCGTCGTGAACGAGTATCAGCGATCTAGAAAGGGGTGAAAGATGAACCCCGTTGAGCCACCAAAGAGGGAAAATCAATCTGGTCAGTGACAATATGCAGACAAGAATAAAAACAGGCTGGCTAGGCCCTGCTTCGCACGAACGAGAGAGAAGAACAGATTAGCCTCTACAAAAGACAAACAAAGGAAAAAGCACACAAGAGCACGCGTGATCTAAGAGGTTGCTTTCGCAGACGTTGTTGCGTTCTTCCCTGGCTCCAGATATTGGTTGTTGTTGCTTTTTTTTTTTTAATTCTGCGTCTTTTTCCCCTGCTGAAGAACCGTGCAAGGCGTGTACCAGAGTGAGTCATGTGACGAAAATTTCTCGTCACTTTCACAATATCTACTTCTTCACGATAGGATGGACGTGTCTGAGAGGCGGAGAAAGTGGCACACAACTGCGATGGAGCAGAAGCTGTATATATATATGGACGCGCGTGGTGTGACAAAAACAAAAATAAAGGAAAGTATCTAGGCTAAGAACGGACAGTGGTCAACAAAAACAAAAAGCAAACATCATGAAAAGGGAAAAACAAAGTGTCCAAAAGCATAATGTACAGGTAGAGATACAGAACCAACCACCATACGTTGTCTTTTTTTTTTTTTGTATGAGGTAAAAGGAGTGCGAGAGAGGGGTTAACAACAGGAGTCGTAAGAAGAACAGAAGCAGATAGAAATTGTGGGCCTAAGCCTTCTCGTTCAGCGCACAAAGGGATCGCCGATACCCACCGGAGGAATGTAGGGAAAACAACAAGAACACAGTGGGCATGTTTTTTGTTTGTTGTCTTCAACAGCGCGCAGTCTTAGCGCTGTTGTCCAGAGCGACTAGCTGTCGAGGCTGTTTGCGGCGGCGGCTGTGAGCTAGCAGGACTACATGTCGCGGAGTGCACGGTAGCGCGCAACGACTGCACGCGCTGCTGCATGGCGCTCAGTCGCGAGATGCGCGAACGCCGCTCGCGATCGACGCGCATCGTATCCGTTGTCCGCTGCGCCACCCGCGAGGCCAGCTCCAGATCAGACTCCAGCCGCCTCCGCTTTCGGCACAGCTCCGTCAGCTCGTGCGCCATCGCGTAGGTGCCCTGGCCGTAGCGTGCCTCCTCCGCGTACTTGTTCAACGTCTCGGACACCTCACCGGTCTTGAGCACGTATAGCTTCATCTCCTTCTCCACTTGCTGCAGCTGCTGCCGCTGGTTGTTCGCCCTCGCCTCCAGCGCTGAAATCTCGAGACGCATCTCACTGATGCGCTGCGCACTCTGCATGTCTGTCTGCGATATCTTCTGCTGCAAGGTGGTGATGGTCTCGTCCAGGCGACGCACCTCCTCGAACTGGTGCGACGTGGCGTCGTAGGCTGACCGAGCGGCCTCGACCTCTGCCCGGCAGTTCGCCTCCTCCGCCTCGATGCTCGCCTGCAGCGCTGTTGACTGCTCCTCCACCTCACGCGCCACATCCTTGCGCACGCTCGCGGTCTCCTCCAGCAGGTGCGCCACGCTACCGTCGACGTCGCCGACGTTGCTGCGTAGCCACTGCGTCGCTGTCTCGTAGTAGTCGAAGACGCCGCGTCTGTAGTGCTCGGACATGAGCTGCTCGCGTTGCATTCGCAGCTGCTCCAGGCTAACGCCGGTGTCAAATATCCAGCGAGGGGCGTTGATGTGGGTCAGCATGAGGACCTGATGAATGCGGCTAATGTTGTTGGCGAAGCGCAGCGCCGTGCACGATGAGTCGTAGAGGTCGGGCCGGCCGCTAATGGTGGTGATGGAGATGAGCGTGATGTAGCCCACCAACGCGGGCTCGAGCAGCGTGGTCAGCTTCGTCTCCTTGAAATTCGGGTCACCGCCGCCGGCGGCCACCCCAGCCACGCGCTCGACCGTTTCGATAAGGTGTGCGACCTCCTTGCACAACGGCTCACGAATGGCCGCGACATCGACAAAAGTGAGCGTCGCCATGGACCGCCGACCGGTGCTGTCGACTGGAGCGTACACGTGGAACTGAATCACGCAAGACGTATCCACGTGCTTGCGCTCCGGCAGTAGCACCGCCCGACTCGCGTCCTCTAAGAGACGCATCTGCGGCAGCGGCACGAAGCCCAGCGGGGGCGGGAACTCGACAAGTGGGACGGCCTCGTTCGTTTCCGTCTCCACCATCTTCGACCCTCGTGTGGTGAAGGCGGAGTACGTGACGGTGATGCCGCCCGTCATGGCCACCTCTGACCCCTCCTCACGCCCGTTGGTGTTGTCCTTCTGCGTGCCCGTCGCGTCGTTCTCCTTGTTGCCGCCATCGCGGTGGTTGCGCATAATCACCTTGCCACTGGAGGACATGCGCTCTAGCAGATCCGCCGCCGCCAGCTCGACCAGCCCGAGCTCGTTGTGGTGTGGGCTGCCGTAGAGGGTCTGGCTGCGTCCGCTCTCCGGTGGGCCGTTGACCAAGAAGACGTAGCTCTGCCCCGATGTGCTGTTCGACACGCACGGCGCGACCACCTCCTCGTAAAAGCGGTTCGTGGTGCCACCCCGATGCACGCGAGTGACGTTGAACGGCTGCGACCACCCACCGGAAGTGGGCTGACTTGAGGGCGGTGAGGAGGAGGAGGACGTGGCGTTGCCTTTTTGATCGGGCGACGACGCGGCACTGCCTGCCGTGCCCTCGCCATCTGCCTTCTGCAGACGAATCGACGTGGAGCTCGACGACGTTGCGGTGCGCTCCACCGCGGACATCACCCGCACGTGACTCTCCACACTCTTCAATATGTTCTTCACGACATGCTGCTGGGACTGAGGAGAGGTGGAGGAAGAAAACCCTGCCGCCCCACCACGCGTGGGTGGGAGCGACGCATTGGAGGCGGACGCGGCCTGGCTGAAGGACTTGCTACGACTAAACGCCTCCATTGCCACTAGTTCTCTAAAAAAAGAAAAAGAAAAGCACAAATATTAAATCTATATATATGTGGACAACGAAAACGAAAACGAAGATTGGCGCTCTTTTTTGTTTGTGCGTGTGTTGTAGCGGGAAAGAGCGTCTATGCCGATCGAGCACAATTTCGACCTTTTTTTAGATGGGAAGGAGGGAGGGAAAAGCAGCGCCGTTACAGCCAGTCTGAAAAGATTGTTTCTGTGGTGCGAGAAAGAGCTGGCCCCAACACAATTGGCGATTGGAAATCCGCAGCCTATGCAAAGAGGAGGCGCGTCTTCTGCTATTTCTCACAGCTGCTGCTGCTGCTAATCTTTGTGAGGTGAGACGCCGAAGGGACGTTGAAAAGAGGCCAGGAGCACTAGCTTCGCAGAAGAAAGAAAGGAGAGAATAAAGTGTGGCTGCGTCACTGCACATTCAAATGAGAAGATAAAAAGAGAGAGCGGAGAGGTACAAGCATGACGCAGAAGCTTTATTTAATGTGCCTTTTTGTTTTCTGCTTCCCGAGATCCGCGCGTAAAGAATTGATTTAGCCGTTTTTTTTTGGTTTTTTTTAAGCATCATGGCTCCTTTCAACAAAAAAAACGCAACTCTCTCCTTCTCGTCTAAACCACGCTTCCATTAAATGCAGACAAAAAATAATTAAAAAAAACAAGGCTCGTATGACAGAAGAAAATTCCGGGCAGCAGCTTAGCCGCCACCATTGTTCCCACAAAGACAAAGGGGCCACGTGAAATGGAAACCTTCTTTCAGAGGGTGCATTTGCTATTCGGCAAGAAGGCCGCGATGTTGCTGCTCATATAAGTATCACTGTTTATTCGTTTGTTTATTCGTTTTTTTTTGTTTGTTTTTTCTGTCGCGTTAATTTATTCGTTTTGCTGTGTGCTGATCTTCGCTAATGTCTTTCGCAGCGCGGGCGGTACGAATACAAAAAGATAAGCTCGTCTCGAAAGAAGGTTTGTACAAATAATGCTTTCCACGATGTTTGAAATCTAACTTGAGGGTGATGCTACGCAGACGTTGCGTGAAGTCGATCGCCTCTCGTAGCGCATGTCCCCGTTTGCACAAAAGGTGCGCACACATGCACGAGTTTCATAAAAAGGGTGAATGAGAAACAAACATAATTCGCATGTTTTTCTCTCTCTCTCCCTGCCGTGAATTTGTGACAGCGCTGCTGGGCTGTCCACCATTGCGTGACAAACAGCCTCGGCCAACTACGCTTTCTCTTCACCTGTCTAACATGAACTGCCCGCCTCATGCGCGCGACAGAGCAACCGGAGATGATGTAGTGAAGCGCCTGCCATGACGCCCGATGTGCAGATAGCGAAGGCAGAAAAACATAAGGTATTGTTGACGCTCTTGCTGATCTTTGACGTTTCGATTATGTGTCACCGAGCAACACACACACACACGCGCCGTGTAGCGATGCAACTACACAAATTGATATTTTTTAAAATGAAAATTGGCACTCTCTATGTTGTGCACCTTCGCACGCCGTCTTATCATTACGAATGGAAAAAACAAGCAAACGGAAACGCGTCATTCACTCGCAAAGGAAAGGCTGCTAGGATATGACGCCTTCTGGGATAACAAAGTGGATTCAAATAGTAGCCGATGGCAACAAAAAACGTGTTAGACGTTCAGTTATGCTTTTATCCTCTTCCAAGTTCTCCCTTAAACCAAAATACACATAGAAACATCGAGAACTGTTTTCCGCACCATCTGCGCAGGGCAGCGCACACTGGGCGGAAGAAGAATCGATAGAAACAGACTTGATCAAATAAAACAAAGAAGAGAAAGCATGTGCTTTAAAAAACAAAAATAGAAAACATAGTGATACACGAGGCGAGAAGCTCTAGCGGAAAAGGGAGGAGTAAAAAAGGCATCAAAGTTGATGAGAAAAATATCGAGTTTTGCAGAGACCGGCGGGGACTCTGACTCTACCTTCTAGAAGAAAAAAGAGATCAAAACCGCATAGCACAATTATCAGAGAGGCAACAATAACACAACACAAAGAGAAAAGATAGCGGTCCAGCACGCGTGGCCGTGCACGTGGTGGCGGTGTGGAGCTGGGCCACATGCACCTAGCGAGAGTACTGGTCTGCCAAACACCCTTCGCTCAGCGCTCCTGTTGTGACACGTACGCCTCAAGGAACGAAAAGAATAAAGGAAGAACAAAGGCTCTGGGCTATTCCTCTAATAAAAGAAAGGTAAGCGCAAAGGGCATCGAACTCTTCAGCAGGTGGTGCCCAACGGTCCTCCGCAGATCCAATCTCACTGCACCAGGACCTCGTCGAATCAAATCCGCCACGACCCAGAAAAAAAAGAAAAACGTTTTGTGATTTGAGTCATCGAAGCAGTGGTGTCGTTGTGCCCTTACGAAGACGTTCGCTACCGCACAGGATGCGTACGCGCGGGTGAGCTCTGCGCACTCACGGTACCACTATTCGTGCCTTTCCGCTTCGCGCGACTTGAAGCTCCAAGGGACGTGCTGCGCTGACTCACCCGCGCAGAGCCGCTCGTGCTATACATCCTGCCAGGCTGCCTCCCGCTGTTGCCGAGGAGGTAAAAATACGAGCTCCCGTCGCGTGGTGTGCGGCGCTGCGGCGGCTCCGTCGCTGAGCCTGCGCTCGTGTTGGGGCCGTTGTGTGTGTTGTCGCGGGTGGCGGATGCGTTGTTGCTGGTGTGGTCGCGGTGAAGCCCAAATCCCGCCTCGAGGTACTGTGAGGAGGGTGGGGTCGAGGCTGACAGGTCCGTTGGTGCCGCGCGCGGGGAGGGGGCGACGTCACATCGCCGGTGCGAGCTCGTCGATCCCGAGCGCCGCCACTCAGCTTCTCCGCCGGTAGAGGCGGACAGGTACGTAGGCGCGATAAGATCAGAAGACAACGCGCTCTTGCCCGGACGCGTGGTGGCCGGCACCGTGGCCGCCAGGACGTCCAACCGCGGACCGTCCGTTCCCCCCACATAAGTTGTGGTCGCGTCGCGCGAGGCCGACAGGGCGGGCGGGCAGCGTCGGCGTGTGGCGCCTGTGTCGACGCTGTTCGCCAACGCGTCCCTCTCAGCTGTGCCGCGGGCGGCGCGAGTGGGGCGGCTTTCCCCACGGACCACCGCGGACTGCGCCGTTGCGGCTGTGTCGAGAAGTGGAGAGGCCGAATCCTCTGCACGTGGCGGGTGCCGGCGTGTCCCGCTGGCGGAGATGGTGCGCCGGCCCTGCGCGATGCGCACGACCGTGGACTTTTTCGGTTGGCTCGTGCGGAGGCGGCCCGCGCTGCTATTGCTGTCCGCCGCGTCGATGCTGCCCCCATCCGCTAGGGCGTTGTTCGGCAGGGAAGGCTGGGGACTGTTGACCACACTGGAGAGCACGGAGGTCGCTGTGGTCTGCTGCTTGCCGCGACGACGCCGTGGGGGCGTTACGCCGTCCTTCTCACTGTCCGCCATTCGAATCTCGCTCACTGTGCTCAGGGGCACACCGGCAACTGCGACCTTCCCGGTGGGGATGGTGGCGGGAGCCCCGTTGTCTGCACTGCTGCTGCTGGTTGCGCTCACCGCAGCTGCCGTGTTGCCTGTGTTGGTGGTGGTGGCAGGGGCGGCTGCCGCTTCCACACGTCCCTCTTTGATCGCCTTGACAGCATCGTTGTAGAACTTCTCCAAGTCTCTCAGCCGCGAGTCCAGCCACTGATCGCGCTCCTGCAGCTGCAGCGCGTAGACGCAGCGCAGCTTGATCACCCACTCCGCTGTCTCCACTAGCTTCCGCTGCAGCTCCTCGATGTTGTGGCACTGCAGCGGGTTCATCTCTAACACCGGTGCCACTTCCGCCGCCCGGCGGGTGAAGTGTGCGGAAGGCAGGCTCGACGTTGCGTCGCGCGGGGACGTCACGTTGGGCGTACGCGGGGACATCTGTCGACTGGTGTGCAGACGGGAGATACTTCCTTGACCGAGCAGACCGGCCGAACCGGCAACACCCCCGTTGTTAGCGCCGCTCGCCGGGGTGTTGCGGTGGATTTTTGTCATGTTGAGTGCCGGAATCATTTTTTTTTTGTTTGTTTGTTTTAAAGTCAGTCGCTGCAATCAATTATTGTGGATGTTGCTTTGGGTTTTGTTTTATTGTTTTTTTCAATTTGCACTCTTTTGACAAAGCTAATGTCCAGACGAATAGTAAGGAGGTGAAATGCGGTAACGCAACTGTTCCTTTATTTGGTTTTTGTTAGGAATATGCTCTCCGTGTAGAAGTAAAGAAGAAAAAAAAAAAAAGAGATTGGCACACCAGCTGTCTAGTCGTCAAAAGATTGAAAATAGAAGCTTCAATGAAGGAACGATGAGAAGCCGAAACGAAGAAAACAAGATAATAAGCGTTATAAAAAAAAAACGCACAATAAAGAGAGGCGAGGGATGCACTCGCCCACGAAAACAGAAAAAAAAAATCGGTGGTTGTTGTTGCTCGATTGCCGTTTGAGCTATGAAAAAAAAAAAAGAAGTGAGGTTCTTGGGATATCACTCGATCTCGTTCATAACTGAAAAAGCGTCCTTTCAGTAGAGTTCAATATGGACGCGTTTGAGCTACTTACAATACACTTGTAAATAGTCTTTAGGTGTAGGTGACGGTTTTGTTTGTGTGTGTGTGTGTGTGTGTGTGTGTCAAAAGCCTTATACTCGCGAAAAAAAAGAGAAACAAAAGACCAACAAAGAGCTCTCGTAACCTACAAGGGAATCAAAAAAAAAACTGGGCTTAAAAAGACAAACGATGAAGATGCGTTGAAATCGAACACACAGGAGGGTGTAAAAAAAAGTTGGATAGAAAAAGATAGGCTGCGGTGAGGATCGTCACAAAAAACACAATTCTATAAAGAGAGTTATCCTGATGTGGAATAGCGACTAAAACAGCGTTATGACTCTAAGAAGAAGAAGCAGAGGCCGCGTGCTTGCCTCCTAGCCCGGTGCAATGCGACGGACAGTGAAGAAGGGTGCGTTTGGGTATGGATGAGAGAAAGAGTCGCAGATTAAAGTCAAGAGCTCAAAAGCGTCTAGTCTAGAAGCGCTCTCAATAGGAATACGTATATCTCTACTTGGACAGAAAAAACATGCGCAGTTGAGCTGGACACGCGTTGATGTGTGTACAATCATGCACGTGGAAACACACATCCAATGGAAACACATGAAGTCACATGTAATACAACAAACGAAGAGGAGAAGATAGAAGAGGTAGTGGAGACAGTATGCGTTAGAAAACTCCATCGAAGCTTCATACGCTAAAAAAAGATGGAAAGCGAAGAAACACACGCACTCAACAAGAACAGAAGACCAGCGCAATTGCTGCGAGGATCCCGCTACGAGAAAAAAAAAAGAAAATGAGGAGACAAACAAACACAAAGTTTCCTTTGTCGCAATCAGCTGCTTTGTATTGTCGCTCTCTTCTCTTTTCCCGTTTTCTTCGCAACATTGCGTGCTGTTCCGTATCTATCCGTGGTCGCGCTTAACAAACATAAGAAGCACAGAGACACGACACGCGCGAGGACCTTTAGTGCGAGACCACGCTGCAGGCTACAAGATACTCACTACTTCGTCCCTACGTTCGGCGTGATTCGGAATGGTAGTCCGAAAGACGCACGTGCCCAGATTGCTCTCACAGAAGCAGCTTTTTTTGGTCGCAACAAAGCCCCCTATACTTGGGCTACATAACATTTTCATGTCGTGTTGTTTCCTTTTTCTTTTTCTTTTTTGGTAAAAATGAACAAATAATGTTGAAGTAAACTAAAGAGAGAACATTGAAGCATCTTCTTCGCTTTTCCTTTTCTTTTTTCAAGATCAGACTCGGCACTGGTAATCTGGGATGCAGAGAGCACCACAGTTCACGAGCAGCAGGGTACGAATGAAAAGAAGGAGGCGGGTGAGGAGAGCATCAAAGAGCGTCAGACACTTACGGTACGCAA